>CAUZXS010004363.1:77500-87305 GCA_963585895.1 Sepioteuthis lessoniana | reverse complement strand
GTTAACCTTGTGGTTATGTGTTCGCTAATGGCTCGGGAGACCGGGTTCAATATCCGATCAAGTCAAACCGAAGATTCAAAAAATGGTGCTTGATACTGCCTTGCTTAACACTCAGCATTATATGGTAAGGATTAAGGGTAAAGTGGAGCAATCTAGGGAATGGAGTAGCGCCCTCTTCAACATCTCGGTATAGTGAGGAATATATGGAAGAATCCTTCGAGTTGCCCTCAACTATGGTCGCCAACTATAATGGATGCAGAAACGTCTTTGCCAAATCAAAAAAGTGATGAATTGTTATTTATATTTATCTTGTCATTTATTTTTTAGAGGGTTAAAGAAAAATTTGGAAATGATGTGTCAAATGTGTTTGATCTGCAAGATGAATATATGGAACAGACATGTAATTTCAAGGTTCAAGGAGATTCTTTTTTTGTTATGGTCGAAAGGTTTTCAATATGCCTTTCCTCTCTCTTCCTCTCACACACATAAACACACACACACACTATATATATATATATATATATATATATATATATATATATATATATATATATATATATATATATATAGGGCATCTCAATATACACAGAGCTATATGACTGCTAATAACTCTACTAATAATAATCTTGTGTTCTTTTTTCTTTCAGATTTGAAGATAGTATAACTATAGCAACTATTAATGCTCGACCACAATGCCTTGGACAAGAGAGGAAAAAATATAATGCTTCACTATTTATTTGGAGATAAAATCATTCAAAACCATCTCAAAATAGATGCAATCCATTAATATAGGGTGTCTCAATACACATGGGACCCATGTGACTGCTAATACCTCTACTTATAATAATGTGTTCTTTTTGTTTCAGATTTGAAAATAGTACACTATAACAACTCTTAATCCTCGATCAAAATACCTTGTACAAGAGAGGAAAAATATTTTGCATCACTTCTTATTTGAAGACGAATCATTCAAAACTGTCTCAAAAATAGATGCAACCCATTGATATGATAATGATTTGTTACTGAGCAAGAAACTCAAAAAGATGCATGTCCAGGAAGCTGACATAATAACAATTAAAAGAAAACATTGCTTTGATGTCTCTAGTTCAAAGGATGCATTTTTTATAGGACATGTTTAAATTGACCGCCATTGCGTTTGTCTCAGAAATAAATCATTATCATATTAATAAGTTGCATCAATTTTGAGACACCATATGTGTAGAGGCGCCCGTGATGTAATGGTTATCGTCGTAGGAAATGGACACGGCGACACGAGTTCAAATCCTGGACGAGACTGATTGCATTTCACATAGCACTAATACACTTGGGAAAGGTATGAATCCAATTATTCTCCCTCCATGGGTAAATAGTAGGGCAGACTAGGTTCTTCAGCCTTGGTAAGACAACTAGTCTAGGAGAAGGAAAAACTTTGAATTCAAACCTGTTAAACTCCGCTTAAAAATTGACCTTGTGTCATATCCTGCCCAAGCGGAGGGGTTGGTAAATATATATATATATATATGTGTGTGTGTGTGTGTGTGTGTGCATATATAAGCCTATGTGCGTGCGCACGTGAACACGGAGTCCTTGAATTGTTCTATACGGCAACTTGGTTCCCTGCGTATGCCTAATCAAGTACTCATTAACACATGGGAGTACTTGATTACTCATGGGAGTACATACATTGAGATATTACGAGCCATTATACAATGCAAAGCCCTTCTAATGAATTGAGCCTTCGGTAATGGTTAAGCGCATATGTAAACAAAAGAAAAATTATACATGTGCGTTAAAATCCCTTCGCTTACGCTGAGATTGTTATTGGCCTGCGCAGGCGTATATATGTATATATATATATATATGTTTGAATAATAACAGTGATATATATATACTTCACATATTCATATTGACTGCTTATGCAAATCTATATATGCATAGTAATGAATATACATTACATATGTACACATTTATCATATAAACATAGTTGATTATATATTCATTGAAATAAACGTAATATTAATATGCATGTAAGCAAATAGACCTCAAATGTATGTATAAAATACACAATGCCAAACACTTTTCAGAATATACATCAATGTACGTTTTACTTTCTTCATTAATCATACATAAAGTTATATACATATAAATATTTACATGTTTAATTTTAAGTTAAAATAATAACTATATATATATATATATATATATATATATATATAAAGAAACATTGTTAACAAGGTAATCCAAGTTGAAAGGGAGATTTATTGAGAAGCAGAAGTCGACACTATAGCGTTTCGGTTCGAATGAACCATCATCAGGTCTATGAGGGATGATATTAGTGATGTTAAATCACCGATGGATGTTTAAAAGTGCAAAATACAAAAACCTTGGGAAAATTTGTATAACAAGAAAAAGTTGGCCGCTAAATTAGTGAATCAGCGTTTGCTTGTTTGAAATTACGTCATTTGACTTATTAGAATATTGTATAGAATTTATGTTCCATTTGTCTATCGAGAAAGATTTCGAATCAAAGGAGGAGAAAAAGACAAGACAAAAGAAAAAGTAAAAGTATGAAATCTATAATATATGTAGAATATATCAACTAAAATGGAATATATTGTAGCTATTTAAAATGGATTTGTTTAAGTAAGGATAAATATTATAAAAGCCCGACGAGTATTTAGGGAATTACAGAGTGAAATAGGCACCGACCTCGAAAATTCTTCTTATTCTTTTATTGTGAATGTAAATGAGCATCTTTGCAGGATTGAAATCAAGTTGTGATAAGATTGAGAAATGTGTGGAAATAGTCCATTGTTTAAGTACCAATTATTATGTCTCTTTTGTGTTCTTTCAAGTGAAAGTGAAGGTTCCAAGATGTTTCACCAATTTATTTTAGTCTACAATTCTTACAAGGGTTACAATAAAACACCGCATCTGAAAATATGTTGCGTTGAGGCTATAATGTACTAATTCGCGATCGTTTTATAGGGTAAAGAGGTAGTTTTGATATTGAGTTTATTTAAGTTGTTTATTATGCTGTCAGAAAAAGAATTGTTTGGCAAAGTTATGAATCTATGAGGGGAACTAGTTTTATAAAATTATGAGTGAGCATTATTGATTCTTATTTTGGATTTTGAGGGCTTTAGATTTAGCAAAGTGTATAAAGATTTGGGGTATAGAAGTTTAAGGAAGGAGTTTTCTAAATGGTTGAATTCATCATTTAAATATTTCGACGAAAAAATACGTAGAGCTCTGAGATAAAAAAAATAAAAAAAATTTTTTAAAAAAAAACCTATTAATGATGCCTTTTTGGTGTTTTGTTGTGGTGTAAATAAAAATGTATTTGGTCGTTTATACAGTGGGTTTACGGTAAACCTTGAATTCTAGTTTGTTAATATTCTTAATATGTTGGTATATAAGGATTTGATATCTAAGCTAGCTAAATATTTGTTGTTCATGCCAGTTAGTTTGTTGGAAAGCGACCGGAACTTTTTATGTGTACGTCACTGATGGTACCAAACAGAGGGATCATAATTTGGCTAGAAGTTTAGCAATAATATGGGGTAGATCTTATGCCAGAAATAATAGGTCTTAGGTAAATGTCAGGTTTGTGGGTTTAGGAAGACTGTAAATTTTAGGGATTATGTGGTGGTAATTGATTTATGAGGACCCAAATTTATCCTCAATAGAGATTAATTTTCTGTAGGATTTGTTAAAGTCATTAATATAATTTGAAACAGTTTGTAGGGATATCTGTTCATATGTGTTATTATTACCAAGTAGATCAATAAGTTTTTGGTTATAGACCGTAGAATCAATATAACAACACGTCCACCTCTTGTCAGAAGGGGAATAGCGATGTTATGGTTAGAAGAGAGAAATTTCAAGGTAGTTATGTATCTGTTAGGCAGGGTCAGTTCATCAGAATAGCAATTAATTGAAGCGGTGATGATACTTGTATGAAGTCAGAATCATGATGTTAGTAATTTGTGTTATTGATTTTCCCATATCATGGTTTTTGATATCTGCGGCAAATTTTAACCCGAAACTAAGGGCTTTGGTTTCAAATGCTGGAGATGTTGTTGACAAGATTACACCCAGCCCAAATTTTTCCAAGAACTTTTGTTGTATAAAGATATAAATTTAGATCTGAGTTAGAGATGTGGTTATTGTTTATCCACATGTTATGGGACATTCCTTGTTTTCCGACGAAGTTCTAATCCTATAAGTCTGGCTTTTTCATATGTATGTGCATCGGAAAAATTTAAATCACGGATATATATATATATATGACTGACGTTTATTTAGGAACGAAAATCAAAACATCTTAGATGACATAAAAGTTGATCTGTTATATATATATATATATATATATATATATATATATTGTCATCCACAGACAGACTGTTTCGTTCTATCAGAATTCTCAGTGTGGCTAGACACGCAGGACGCTCGAAGCCGGGATCGAAACCCGTCCAACTACATATCTTCGACACATTTAGACTTAGAGAGGTTCGATCAGACATGTTTCAGGACAATATTAAATATCAGGTGGCAATCATTCGCGGTAGACACCACTGTCCTGCAGCAGGCCAATATTCCTAGAATAGAGATGTAGATCATACGAAGCCAGATGAGTTGAACTGGACATCTTGTTTGGATGGAAGATGGCAGGCTCCAGAAGTAACCGTTTTACGGGGCACTCCAGTGTGGTAAACAACCAAGACACAAACCAAGAAACAGTTCAAGGGACGTCATAAAAAACAACCTAAACTCTTGGCATGAATTTTGAGATTGAGATTGGACAAACAATGAATCCCACAACCTGGAGGATACTCTTTTATGATGGCAAGCACCATATATATATATATATATATATATAGTGCTTGCCACTTCTCAGAAGAGGACCATTTCTACAATGTTCAGTTGTAAGCACGCAAGTGGCTCAAAAGTCCAGCTTTGTTTTTACACGTCTTATTGCACAAAAGACACATGAGATCCCCGGCTTTCACCCATGCACACGTTTTTCGCATGGTTGTCTGTCATCATGGGACTGCATATTACTCAAGAGACCAGCCTGTGATAGGCAAGCCTTCTTCACACACACTACATATATGGTCAGGCTTAATGTAAGAAATGTATCCAGGATGTCCGACCTCTGCCACTTCCGTAGAACCTACCTCAGGATGAACTGCTCAAGTTGTATTGCCTCAAATCTTCTACAGCCATCATAAAAGAGTATCCTCCAGGTTGTGGGATTCATTGTTGTCCAATCTCAATCCTCAAAATTCATGCCAAGAGTTTTAGGTTGTTTTTTATGACGTCCTTGAACTGTTTCTTGGGTTTGTGTCTTGGTTGTTTACCACACTGGAGTGCCCCGTAAAACGGTTGCTTCTGGAGCCAGCCATCTTCCATCCAAACAAGATGTCCAGTTCAACCCATCTGACTTCGTATGATCTACATCTCTATGCTAGGAATATTGGCCTGCTGCAGGACAGTGGTGTCTACCGCGAATGATTGCCACCTGATATTTAATATTGTCCTGAAACATGTCTGATCGAACCTCTCCAAGGTCTAAATGTGTCGAAGATATGTAGTCCACGTTTTCGAAGAATATAAGAGTAGAGACAGAACACACGATTCGTATACGCGGATCTTCGTTCTGACGATGATAGCTCTGTCTGTGTTTGAATTTCTCCAACCATGTATATATTTAAACAAAATTAGTCATAGGACTGAAAGATATGCTTACGTATGTGTAAGAAGCTAGCGTGTAGATAGATAGATAGATAGATTCTCAAACTCACACACACACACATACACACACACACACATATATATATATATATATATATATATATATATATATATATATATATATAAGTTGGCGACCGTAGTTGAGGGTGACCCGAAGGTTTCCTTTTCATTAACTTTTGCTTTGAGGTGTAGGGAAGGGCGCTACTCTTTTCCCTGGATTGCTCTACTTTACCTTTGATCTTAATCTTATAATGCATAATGTTAAGCAAGGAGGTATCAAGTAACATTTTTTTGTGTCTTTGGTATGACTCGATCTGGGATTGAACCCCGTTTTACCTGGCATTGGCGCGCGCACACACACACACACATATATATATATATATATATATATGTGTGTGTGTGTGTGTGTGTGTGTGTGTGTGTGTGTGTGTGTGTATGTGTGTGTGTGTGCAGCGAAAAACTTTTAAACGAAGTTAACAGGTTTGAAATCAGTTTTATTCTCCTAGACCGGTTACCACACCATGGCTAAAGAGCCCAAACGGCACAACTATTTAACCATAAACCGAGGGAAAATAGATTCATACATTTCCCATTTATGAAATGCAAAAGGCCACATCCAAGATTTGAACTCTGGTCACCTTTCCATTTCTTACCACAGTAGCTATTTCTCTGTCATGCCACACACACACACACACATAGATAGATAGATAGATAGATAGATAGATAGATAGATAGATAGATAGATAAAACTAAATAAAATTCATTGAACGTTGACTGTTTTGAACATATTGTCGTGGATTTTTGTTCCTAATTAATATCTTGACCTGCCATTAGGAATCACATCTTATTCGCTTTAATTCGTTTTTTCTACTTTTCTAACAAATTATGAGTGTTTTTTCATTTATAGTTGAATCTTTGCAACGGTACAGAACGCATCACTAATGGGTGCATGTGTATTTCAAAATGTTTATACCACACATAACCATTGCTAGTTTTCTTATGTGGCTCAATTCTCTGTTTGAAAACATCAAAGCGGCAAAAGAGAGAATACAACGACAGTTACATATGTAGAGCTGTAATTGACTCTGATCGTGTAATACGAATCTTACGCAGTATTTTTGTATGTATCTTACAATTAAGGATGTAACGACTTCTACACACGGCAACTACATGGGATTTCGTTAGATGAAGCCAAGATATTAATGGATAGCACCTATGTAAATAAATTGAACTTGTGCTATAAAAACCTTGGCCTAGAGTATCTTTATTCAAAAGAATCTTTGAATTGGCGCCGACCTTGGAATAATTTGCCACTTACTTTCAAACGTGAATCAACATTCAATATATAAGTACACGAATAAACAAAAACTTAACTACACACTCATACACACACACACACACACACACATATACACATACTAATACGTATACATAAATATATACGCATTTACATGTATTATCAAATGTAAATCGCACTTGAATACGAATACAATTTAGTTATACTTAGAAATATATATGGATTTCATACATGAATCATACATGAAAATTGTGTAATATTTGCATATAAGTTTGTGCGCGTGCGAACACATGCACACACATACACACGCACGCAAACACACACGAACGAATGCGTATACATAAATATACACGCATTTACACCGCACTTGAATACAAATACTATATACTTAGAAAAATACACGGATTTTATGCATGGAGCATGCATGAAAATTGTGTAATATTTGCATATACGTATGTGTACGCACTTACGAAAACAAGTAGAATAACTATAAATTCATATATGTTTATATGTAAGTACATGTGTGTGGGGAGTGAACAAGTGGAGCAAAGCAATCTTATTATAATGCAATGATGATGATGCTGGTGATGATGATAATGATGGTGATTATTATTATTGTAAATTTTTATATCTTTTGCAGACCCATGACCAAATCTCTTCTTTCATAAACAAATACTTAAATATGATAAACTTTTGAGGTTTTCAGAAATACTCCACCATGAAAACTTTTTATGTATAAAATAAAAATAAAACAAACTTAACATTGAAGTATGTGAGTCGGTGCATAAAAGCAATGATGAAGAAATTAGGACATGATAAAAATATAATTTGTATAATGTGCATTTAATATACTAACTGTAAAAGGTGAAGGAAATTTCCAAATAGACATAAAAAATCTCCATTTGAAAACATTATCGAAGAAGTTTCACTAACAATAAAAACTAAGTTGACTTCTGTTATATATAAATGTAGAGAAAGGAAAAAATTAGAGTAAGAAAAGAAGAATGAAAATAAAAATAGACAATGAGGATTAGATTGGTGCAAAATTGTTCTACTTGTTTTTGATAAAATGTTTTATTCATATCCATTCACAGATGCATTATTCAGTTATCAATGTAATTTTTTGCGTATTTCTAGGACTTTATTTAATGTAGATTATATAATCTACGAAAAATGATAGATTAATACTAATCCGGATAATGATCCAATTAATTCTTCGTGGAAGTGTAAAATATCTTAAATCTTTCAGAAGGGTTGCATGGAACGGAAGAAGTGATTGTCTGAAAACAATACCTCTGAAGAATATACAGCATGTAGAACTCATGTCAGTTAATGATTGTTTGCTGAATAGCAATTGCAAAACGAGGCGAGGTATGATTTAATAAAATCTCTAGTTAACTTCCTTATATAGAAAAATATCTTTTCTATTCTCAGGCATCGTCTATGAGAGCAATTTGTTTATCGTTACACATGTCAAGATTCCAAAAATTAGCAATCCAAGATTCTGGTTGAAATCGATCAACCCCAAAGAAGAACGCTTTTTCTTTCAGTAGATTCCAATTATGTTTTAGATATTGAAAATTGCCGTTGATCAAGCGAGTTTTCTTCCTTATTGATTCGTTTATTAAATCACCTTTTCTGTTGTGAGCAAACGATATAAATCCAGTGTTTAAATGCTTACTAATGTTCGAATGTTGTTTATATGGGGTCCGTTCACCGAATTAATTAAATTTCTTAAAACTTATAAAGACACATTACTGTTGTCTGGTTTTGCAATCAATAAAGTTCTGAAATCAATTAATTCATGAATCTGAAAAACGCTTGTAAGATTTCTCAAAATTTTTACAAAAGATGGCGCTGAAAAATCTTTTATCGATCTGATATATACAAATAAATGAATAAATGCATGTAAATAACGAACACAAGTAAACAAAAAAGACATTCAATTGTTTCTAATTATTTATTTATGCTATCATAACTTTCTATAAACATATTTTCCACTGCTATGTGCATGCCGAATATTATTAGATGTGACTATAAGATTAAAGATCGTTATCTCTGGGTTTATTTATACCAAACCATTGGTCTAATGAGTAGAGTGTTCGCCAATGGTCCGGGATATCGGGGTTCAATCCCAGGTTGAGTCATACCAAAGACTCAAAAAATGGTACCTGATGCCACCTTGCTTAACATTCAGCATTATAAGGATCAAGGGTAAACTGCAGCAATCCAGAGAATGGAGTAGCGCCCTCACTTACACCTCGGTGAGGAAACTATTGAAAAGGGAGCCTTTGGGTCACCTTCGACTAAGGTCACCAACTTATAATAATTCAAAATCTCCAACGACTTTCTCTAGTTTCATATTTGATCAAAATAACAATTCTGACTTCATCCAACTCAAAATGTCAGAACATCTATTGTGTTTACTTGTCGCATTTGTGGTAAACATTTACACCTTGGAGTCTTGTTTATATTATAATTGCTGTTAAATTGAAATTCAGTATATGATTTTACCGTCCCATTGTCATAATGGTTAGAGTGTTTGCTAATGGACCGTGATATCTGGATTCAGTCACAGGTCGAGTCATACTTAAAAAATTAAAAATGGTACTTGATATTTCCTAGCTTAACACTCAGCAATATAAGGTATGGATCAAGGGTAAAGTGGAGCAATCCAGAGAAAGGAGTAGTGCTCTCCCTTACACTTTCGTGTAGTAGCAATTGAAAACGGAGGCTTCGAGTCTTCCTCGA
>CAUZXS010004363.1:0-72500 GCA_963585895.1 Sepioteuthis lessoniana | reverse complement strand
TAATTACGGAATTTCGGCTTTAAATACGTTCCGAATTTTCCATATAAGCGAAATTATAATTCAATTCTAATAATACTAAGAAGAGTCCTAGAGACTTGAGGAGACTTGCTGTTTCTCAAACTCAAGTGAAAATCCATCAGCGTTAGCTGATGTGAAAAACTTTCGAGGAATAAGACTAGAACTTATAATAATCAACAAAAAAAAAGGGAATCTGCAAAATTGTCGACTTTGCTGTCCCGGCTGACCACAGAATAAAACTGAAAGAATGTGAAAAGGGAGATAAGTACCCCGACCTTGCTAGAAAATTGGAAAAAACTATGGAATATGAAGGTGACAATTATACCAATTGTGATTGGTGCTTTTGGCACGGTAACTAAAGGATTATTAAAGAGCCTGGAAGATTTGGAAGTTGGCGGCCGATTGGAGACCATCCAAACCACAACATTTTTGAAAACGGCTAGAATACTGAGAAGAGTCCTGGAGACTTGAGGAAACTTGCTGTCACTCAATCTCCAGTGAAAAACTCTAATGAATAATAATAATAATAATAATAATAATAATAATAATAATAATAATAATAATGCAGTTGCTACCGTCACTATTAAAATAATGATAATATAACAACTAATTCTAACATTAATAATAAATCATTACAGCTACTGCAACTACTATTATTATTACAACTATTACTACTACTACTACTACTACTAATAATAATAATAATAATAATTATTATTATTATTATTATAATAATTACAACTACTCTTACTATAATAATAATAATTATAATAATAATAATAATACAGCTACTGCGATCACAATTAATGATAATAATATAACAACTGATACAAACATTAATAATATTATTATTTACTGCTACTACTACTACTACTACTACTACTAATAATAATAATAATAATAATAATAATAATAATTTTGAGGTCATTGATTTCTCAAGAATGACCAAAACTAATAGTTATGATAATGATGATGGTGGTGTCGATTAAAATAAAAGTAAAACAGAAATTAATAATGAGAACGCTAATGAGTGTATAAACAAACAATGATGATGATGATGATATCCATGTCATTGCTGCTGATTTTGATGATAACGTTAAAGACGACGACGATAATGATGATGATTGTGATGACGATGACGACAATATCTGACTGATTAGGCAAATGCATTTAATGTTAGTGTTCATGTTTGCATTTCTGTCTGAAGCCAACGTTATCCGTCCCTGGCCGTCATCATACTACCCTTACCATCCCATCCCAGTCGTCTACCAACATAGGTAAAAGGCTATGAAATAATGGTCGGCGTAATGGCGTGCATCCAATGGAGAAAAACCGGTTGCTAGGTAACATGATAGGTTGATGCCAAACTCGTGACGTAGCGAGTGAATCTGGTAATGTCGTTAAGATTTTATGACAGGGAGGTGCTATTACATGAATAAGAGAGCTTTTTGGCTATTTTAAGTTTCGTTTTAGGAGAATCCGCATTTTCAATGAAGTTGCCTGGGTACCGCCACGATACGGAGTGGCAACACTCGCGAACACGCTGAGTCCTGGCGTCTAGTTGTCGTCTTTGCATTAAGCGCATTTTTGTGAACTACACTTTATAAATTTTCATGAAAGACCAAAAGATTTACGGTTGACAGCTAGCTATGTAACTTGTACACTATTATCTCTCAACGTAGACGTGTGTTCTCCTGAAATTAAATAGTTTCCCGATAAAGAAATAATACTATCCGTAAACAAATATCAAATATACCAAAACGATAAAACGAAACCCACCCTTTGCCATTTTCTCTCCTACTTTATTTACTTTAAAGATTTTCATTATTTTGATTTTTCTACTTCTCGTGCACAAGATCGTTCCTCGTTCATAGCAGTATCAAATGTGCTTGTTTCACCTAAAAATCAGAAAATTATATTTTCTAAGAACTTTGTTTTTCTTCGTATTAAGACACGTTCCATTAGTTTCCTGTAAACAGCATTAAAATCTTAACAGACTTTATTCTTTTTACTTTTTGATATATGTTTTAGCACGACCATCATAGTTATATTATTATTTCCTATTTATTATCATAAACGCTTCATTAATATACAAAAGTTGTGTAATGATTAGACTTGTAATGATAGACTCTTTAATGATTAGACTTGTAATAATAGATTCTTTCATGATTAGACTCGTAATAATAGACTCTTTAGTATAAGTTCCAAACTGTTGTCTAATATTGAGTACTTCAGAAAGAATAAAGCTATATACACGAGGGGGTGCTGGAAAGATCTCGACACAACCGAGATGATAATGATCCACAAGCAATGAAATATAAATGTTATTTTACACATTAATCCTGTTGTTTAATACATTTGACACATCCTTTCTCAATTTTGGGATTGTTTTTTCATTTATTTCCAAGACCTCAAGGAAAATGTAATTAAAAAGGTATGCATGTATGTGTGTATGTGTGTAATTGTATATGCGTGTGTGCGTACGCTCGCGCGTTAATGTTTATGTGTGTGTGTGTGCGTGTGCGTGCACGTGCGTTTGTGAGTGTGTGTGCGTGTGCGTTGGTGCGCACGCGGGAGCGCGCGTTTGTGTGTGTGTGAGTAAATGTACAAATATGAAAAAAAAAAAAAAAAAAAAAAAAAAGACAAGGTCTTCTGGGGATGATTTTGTTTATAGTTGAATTATTTGCCAATGTAAAAAACATTTCGCTTTTTACATCAAATCTTCATCACCGCATTTCAATATATGATGTTGAATCTTCGGAATCATTTTTTTTTATCATATCTCATTCATTTTTTTTTTTTTTTTCGTTTTTTTTAAAAATCTATTTGAAAAAAAAAAGACTGAATATGATTCAGAAGATAGAACATAACATATTTAAATGCCCTGATCATGGTTTAATGTAAAAACCAAAACGTTAAACATTGGTAAATATTTCAATCATCTAATGAGATAATTTTTTTCCTATTCGTGCATATATATATATATATATATATATATATATATATATGCACGAATATGAAATGTATATATATATATATATATATATATATATATATATATATATATATATATATATATATATATATATATTAGCAAAAATATGCCCCCATCCATTACTCGCAAATACTTGTTTTTATATAATGAAATGTTAGATTAGAACGACTAACAATGAAAACACACGAATGGAAGTAAATTCAATGGTATGTAAATATACAAATATGGAAATACAAGGAATTAAGAGGATGATTTTATTTATTGTTCAAGTTTTAGGCAATGTTAAAATTACAGTTTTTGCTCATGGGTTGTTAATACCTTGTGTTTTTTCACATTTACATTTCGACGGCTTTATTTCCATTTTCCAATATACAAAAGTACATACATACATACATGCATGATACACACACACACACACACACACACACACACACACACACATATATATATATATATATATATATATATATATATATATATATATATATATATCCATGTGAACAAATGTGGGTTAGAGTCTGAATGAGTGATCCATCATGCACACGCTACAGACAATAAGCAATTCAAACCCAAAAGACGTTGATAGAGAGTTTATTTCACATAGTGTACCTTTTTAGAAGTTCCCATGAAAAGTGGGTATAGCCCAATAGATATCTACTAATACCTGAGTCATTAATTCATTTACGTATATATGTAAGTATGTAAATGTACATATATATATATATATATATATATATATATATATATATATATATATATATATAATATATATATATATAAAGAGAGACAGACAGACAGAGTGAGCGTGAGAGTGAGAGAGACAGAGAGATATGTAAAATATAGTTTGCCTAAATCTTACTCACACACAAATTTCTATATCGTAAACGTAAAAAGACAAGTCGTTCTAAAATAAAGACGAAATATCATTGCTAAATCCGTTGTGAATATTTGATTTATACACTTTTCTCTAATTTTTCTCAACTTGTCAGATTTACCAAAATCTACCATTTCTTCACACTTATATATATATACACACACAGAAGAATGATTGATTATATTCAGTTTCCCTCCTTCTCCCTCCCTCTCTCTCTCTCTCTCATTCTCTTTCTCTCTTCAGTGCGTGTGCGTGTATGTTTGTGCATATGAGCCTATGTAAAACCCAATGAAAAGAATATTATCGAAGTTGTTTTTAATTTTTTTCTTCCTATAAATAAGAATTATTGCAGACAATTGTCATCTGAAATTGAATTTGATGACTTTTGATGACTTTTCAAACGGAAACATTCTTGAAGTCTTCATTCCATATCCTGCTGTACAGAATTACGATTTCCAGAAATATTGGCATTGTAATGATAATCTTGCAAACCTAATTTTCAGAACATCTTGGAGTAACAATAAAATTTAAAAGCTAAAACAAAGTTTTTAACTGTCTACAATGGTATAACTGCAAAAATAGGATAGGGAGGCAAGTTGAATGAACAGCTTTTTCGTTTTATGGTTATACGTACCACATAGTAGCTTTTGCTCCTCGTAATGTAAAGATAGATAATTCTAAGAAAAGTGGTATTTTGAAAATATTTCATTAAAAGGAAGCTTGAAAAAAATAAAATCATAAATTTTGCTAAGTAATAACATAAATACAACTCCCCCCTCTCCCTCTCTCTCTCTCTCTCTCTCTCTCTCTCTCTCTCTCAACAAAATCTTTATATCTATATCTTTTCTTATTAGTTGTCTAAATTTCTGATACGAAGATTGATGATTTTTATCAATAAGGATTTTCCAACTATTGTCTTAATTATTGTTATTTCCACAACGTTTCGGCCGATATGTCCTCCGGCCTTCTTCAGGTTTGTCGAACTCAGGAACCTTCACGGAACTTCGAACAACGTCCTTTATTGAATCCACGGGGGTTGCCTGTTTTGATTCCATTAGCTATAACCGGGTACAAGTGTTAAGTATTCCTGTATTGTTACTCGCCTGCAGTCAGGATTGAACCTGCAACCTCCAGATGATTGTCTCCTTAGAAACTTAGGGAACCAACACCTATAACCGTTACGCTATGTGTTCTGCTGTTGTGGAAATAACAATAAAGATGTCCGAAGACCCATAATGATAAAGATCTTTTCTTATATTTTGAGTAAAAAGAATTAACAGCTAATCAGATATTAAACTAATTTTGTCGAAAAGGAGAAAATAAATGTATAACTGGATTAATTGTTTTTTACTCGGGAAAAATGGCTGTGATTCAGTTATAAATACACATAATTCAAACAAATACTTTTTTTAAAACAAGTTAACACAATAAAGATTTTAATTAATTATTCTATCAAATTAGAAATCTTAACATTTTTCATTCATTAGCAAAATATAGCAAAATCTTAACTATAAACTTTAGATGTACAACTTTTTACAATTATTTAGATTAATTATAAAATTCAAAGTATTATTTTCAAAATATTTTAAGAACGCAAGGAATAATAAAGATATTTTTAGAATTTAATATTAAAATAGTTTTATGAATATACAAGCATTTCTAAAATGAATATACATATTGCAAAAATATTCTTTATTTCAGGAAATGAATTAAAAATGTTTTCAAATAAATCTTCTTCAGATTCACGTGGAAAGATTTTGAAAAAAAAAAAAGCAAAAGCTGCTCGGTAGCGCCAGGAGTGGCAGTACCGCCTTAAGCTACCGAAACTGTGTTATCACCCTGGATGGCGGCTGATGAGGCTAGGGTATCGCACGTGCTTCCACACGTTGTATGATGAAAAAAAAAAAAAAAAAAAAAAAAATATTGCAAAAATATTCTTTATTTCAGGAAATGAATTAAAAATGTTTTCAAATAAATCTTCTTCAGATTCACGTGGAAAGATTTTGAAAAAAAAAAAAATGAATAGTCAAAAAGTTTTAATAGATTATATATATTGTGAGTTTTTAATACTAGCACTAAGTGATGGTTTTTCACTGGAGCCTGAATGACACCAAGTTTCCTCAAGTCTTCTTGCCGATTTCAGCAGTGCTGTGGTTTTAAATACTTTCAATTCTTACTCTAAACTCCAGTTCATCCAGTCTCTTTTCCAGATTATTGGGGATTATTTCAAGCGTTCAAACTACGACTGAAATGATTATCACCTTCATATTACACAACTTTTTAAGTTCTCTGGCAAGGTCTCGGTATTTGCCGAACCTTTTGCCTTCCATCACTTTCCTTCTGTAGTCTGTCAGAATAGCAAAATCCACTTGATGGCAAGCTTTTTTTTTTCTTGATAATTAAATCTATGCCAGGTGCCCTGGTCTGCATTGAGGGATCTGTTTGTATCTTAAAATCTCAGAGATTTTTATGCTTTCATATGATTAGTTCTGATGACATTATTTTGTGCTACAATTAAAAGAGTTTTAGATTTTCTTTTTAAGTTTCCTCTTTGTAACATTGTCCAATTCATCCCATATTGCAATCACCCAAGTTTGTTGCTCTAAGTATTTACATACTTGTTTTTCTTTCCATTTTTGTTTGTTCTTTTTTGCAGCTATTATTGTTATTACAGGCAACTAAAATTATTCTCTCTTTACTCTTGTTCACATATTCTTCAAATCCTTACATAGTTCCATCAATACAATCCTCAATGCCTGCGAGTTTCTCTTCATCCTTCCTTTCTTGTCACGTAGTTGTCATCTCTCGGCTGTAAGACCTTGTGCAGAGTCATCAATTTCTTTGTTTTATAGTCTCTATTTCAGAGTTCCTCCCTTGTCCAGTTTAAGAAAGGTTCCGAGTATCTTATAAGCGAGATTGACAAGAAATTTATTCTTTTGATATTTTTCTGCAGTAGAGTTTGATTTCTTTTTCTTTTTCTTCTGAGATACTTCTTTCTTATTTTTTTTCTTTCAACTCCTTTTGCTTGATAGCATCCACTTCTAACATTCCCAAGTATTTGTAGTTTTCTTTTTACCCCGCGTGTTCTGATTTAGCTGTTCTATTCTTTCTGTTGCTTTCCTTTCTCATATTTTCCTTATTTGCATTGCATGTTTTTCAATCTCAAATTCCGGTCCTATATCTTTGCAGAAATTCTAAGCGTTTGCAATTGGGATACTCAGTCATTTTCATTCTTGGCAAAAATCTTAATATCATCTCTGTACATGAGAAGGTTTATTTCATCTTGTGACCTTGTAAATCTGTAGCCTCTTTTGAATTTCTTAACTCTATAATTCAGTGGCATCATTGCAATAAAAATTAGTAGTTACGACAAAGAGTTTCCCAAGAAGCTTCCTCATTGGATTTTTACCTCTGCTAGGATTTGTTCCCCTGCTGATCATTTTACTTCCAAGATTTTCATAGCTATTATTATGATGTTTGTTTTCGCAAACATCATACTTACCGAATACTCGAAATACTAACTAAAGTCTTCGTAAAATGATATTTCGAAGACGGTTTGGTTAGGTTTCTTTGTTTAATGGCATATCAACCTTTGTAGGTTATTTAATGCCAAAGCTATTCTCCTAGAAGAACAGTAGTGGTACTATTTAACCCATAGCTGGGAGGATAAGGGGGTTCATACCTTTCCCAGGGGTATTTGCCCAAAAGTGAACGTAATAGCGCGACTGGAGTGCGAACTCGCTTCTACGATTCCGCAGTCCATCGTTTTAACTATGAACACCCCCATATTACGAAGAGGAATAGTAAGCGTAGATAATGTAGAACAAGAGATGAGACGGTTAATCGTATAATAAGGTAATGCTGCAAACTTACACAAAAGGAATACAAGACTACATACATAATTGGTTGGGAAAGGCCACCAATTGGGAATTCGGCAAGATGTTAGAATTTGACAATCCATTCTTGAAAATGAGATGCATCAAAATTCTCTGGGATTCTGAGATACAAACAGATTCCTCAATCCCTGCTAAAAGACCAGACCTAGTGTTAACTAATTAAAAGAAAATAACGTTATCTTGTAGATTTTGCTGTAGAAGCAGATTACAGAGTAAAAATGAAAGAAAGCGAAAATATAGAAAAAATTATGGATCTTGCCAAGAGCTGAAAAAAAAACTGTGGTACATGAAGGTAACCATGATACCAATTGTAGCTAAAACTCTCAGAACTGTTACCAAAGGCTTGGAAAAACCTTGGTGGAATTAGAGATGAGAAGAAGAATGAAGACTATACATATAATTCGACTAGAATACTCAGAAGAGTCTTGGAGACCTGAGGAAACTTGCTATAGGCAGACTCCAGTGAAAGATCACTACCTAACGTTGGTATGAAAAACTCCGAGGGACTGAAATAATATTAGAATAATAAAACAAAAATTGAAAGAAAAACAACTCTGGACGTTTTAAGCGACTTATAAGCAACACATCACAAGAGAAAACGTGGATGTGGCAAAGAAAGGGAGAGAAACTGAATCGTTTCTAATAGCAGCACAAAACAACGCCATAAGGACTAACTATATCAAAGCGAGAATAGATAAGACACAACAAAATAGCAGATGTAGGTTATGTGGTGATTCAGACGAAACCATCAATCACATAATAAATGAAGGCAGCAAATTATCACAGAAAGAATATAAGACTAGACACGACCGACTTGGCAAAATGATCCCCAGGAATTGTGCAAGAAATTGAAATTTGACCATACGAACAAATAGTATATGCACAACCGAGCATCTGCCCAGGAGAATGAGACATACATACTGATTTTGACATACAAAATGAATACTTAATCTTGTTCAGATTACCAGACCTATTCATAATCAACAAAAAAGAGAACTTGCAAAATTGTGGACTTTGCTGTCCCGGCTGACCACAGAGTAAAATTGAAAGAAAGTGAAAAGAAGGATAACTAGGGAATTACAAAGGATTTGAAAAAAAAAACTATGGAACATGAAAGTGACGTTTATACCAATTGTAATTGGTGCTCTTGGTACAATCACCTAAGGGTTGATAAAGGGACTAGAGAACTTGGAAATAAGAGGACAAGTGGAGTCCATCCAAACTCCTGCATTATTGAGATCGTCCAGAATACTGAGAAAAGTTCCGGAAAAAAGAGGAGACTTTCTGTCACTCAAAATCCAATGAAAGACCATCAACTAACGCTGATGTGAAAAACACACAAAGAGTAAAGTATAATAATGATTCTACGGAATTGATAAAACTGTGGAACATAAAAGTGACGGTTATACCAATTGTAATTATTGCTCTTGATACAGTCACCAAAGGATTAGTACAGGGACAGGAGGACTTGGAAATAAGAGGACGAATGAAGACCATCCAAACTACAGCATTATTAAGATCAGCCAGAATACTGAGAAGAGTCCTGGAGACTTGAGGAAACTTGCTGTCACTCAAACTCCAGTGAAAAGCCATCGGCAAATGCTGGTGTGAAAAACTCGAAAAGGAGTAAATAATAATAATAATAATAATAATAATAATAATAATAATAATAATAATAATAATAATAATAATAAGAAGAAGAAGAAGAAGAAGAAGAAGAAGAAGAAGAAGAAGAAGATAGATTAACAAAAATATAAGAAAAGATAAACCATCTGATGTACATGGATGATAAACTGTTTGCCAAAAATAAAAATGAACTGGAAATATTGCTACAAACAAGGTATTCAGCCAAGACTTATCTATGGAATTTGGAATTGAGAAAAGCACAATGCTTGTAATAAGGAGAAAAGAGAAACGACAGAAGAAATAGAATATCCAATCAGGAAAATAGCAAAAGGCTCGGAGAAAAAGAAAACTACAAATGCCAGGTAATATTAGAAGCAGACACAATTATGCAATTAGGAATCAAGGACAACTTCAAAGAAGCAATAACTCAAATAGTAAAAAAAAAAAAAAAAAAAAAAAATTGGAAACCAAACTATACAGCTGGAACTAAATCGAAAGATTAAGTAGTACCTGAACAGTCTCCATGGTAAAACCCTCCCGGACCGTTCTTAAAGTGGACCACAAATAAAGCATAGGCTACAAAATGAGGATATTGATGACAATACACAAAGTCTAACACTCGAAAACTGAAGTTAACAGACTATATGCGACCATAAAAGAAGGACAAACACTCGCCAGTATTCAGGACTCGTAGAATATGTAAAAACAACGAGCAAAGATAGACTGAGTACAACAGCCAAAAACTGCCATCAACAAATATCACAAGGACAACAAACAAGAAAATAAGTCTTACAAGTGGACCAAACAAAAATGAGAGAGGGGAGATGGAACTGTGCGTACATCCCAAAAAGACTATGGAAAGTGCGCATAAAATGGGCTGAGAATAACAACGTGACGGAAATCGAAAAAGAGAAACTGAACAGCAACCGAAAATAAGAAGAACTTATGTAAAAGCTAAAAAATATGAGACTTAGGAAATAGTGTAGAAATACTAAGGGTAGAAATAATAAGTGTAGATTTTACTAAGCGTAGAAATTCTAAGTGGTGAGAAAAATGAAACAGTGAGCCACAAAATAAGCGAATATAGAAAGTTAGCACAGATGGAGCACAAAATTAGGTACGATTAGTGGGATCTTCTTGGAATTGTAAAAAGCGACAGAATTTTGAACATGCATATAAAATGGTATATGCATAAAACAGAATCTATTTTGGAAAATGAAAATGAAAAAGTTATTAAAAAATGAAAATAATATTGATAGTAATCATATTTGGAGTCCTTGGAACAGACCCGAAGAACCTGGCGAAGAAACTGGGATAACTAGATGATCCATTAAGAACTGTGCAAGAGACAAAAGTTTTAACATAAAAGCAAATTGTATATACACAGTACAGAATCTCTCCAAGAAAAAGAAATACAAAATTTTTCGATATTGAAATACTAATGGATCATCGAACCCCAACTAAAAACCAGACCTAGTACTCTTCGTCTTTCTTGCAGATTACAGAGTGAAAACAAAGGAAATCAAAAACTAGATGAATCATTTGGAAATTGCTAAAGAGTTTTAAAAATATATAGGACATTATAGTGATGATGATACCTATCATAGTTGAAGTTCTTGGAATAATCTCAAAGAACTTAGTAAACGGTTAGAGAGGACTCGAAATCTGGGGAAGATTTAAGCATGTCCAGACCACAGCACTCGTGAAATCGGATACTCAGGAGAGTTAAAAAGAATTGAAAATCACTAGGAAAACTTCCAGTTACTATTACTCGCAAATAATAATAATAATAATAATACAAACAGATCACCTGATCTCGGTCAGACGACCAGACCTAGAGATAGTGAACAAAATAAAGAGAACATGCCAGATAGTGGACTTTGCCTTCCCGGCTGACCACAGAGTAAAATTGAAAGAAAGCGAAAAGAAAGATGAGTACCTGGACCTTGCTAGAGAACTAAAAAAATATGGAACAAAAAAGTGACAGTGATACCAATTGTAATTGGTACGCTTGGTACAGTCACTAAAGGATTGGTAAAAGGACTTGTGGACTTATAAGAGGACGAGTGGAGGCCATCGAAACTACTACAGTATTGAGAACGGCCAGAATACTGGGAAGAATCTTTGAAACTTAAGGAGACTTGCTGTCACTCAAAATTCCAGTGAAAAGCCATCAGCTAACGCTGATGAAAAAAAAAACTCTAAGAGAAAATAGTAATAATAATAATAATCGAAAGAGGTTAGAACTGTCTCTGTCAGTATTGAAGACTGTATCTGTTCTTCTTATCAAAAGATTCAAGGTAATAAAACATAAATTATACAAACTTATAATACACAGAATAATTGTGGGAAAAAACAAATTCTGAACCGATGTCTAAAGTGAGAATAAAAACTGAACAAAGATTTTGAAAGATTTGCAGATGAGATTGTGTAGACATGGTTGTGCAGATGACATATGAAGAGAGAAACTAAATCCTTTTAAACGGCAACCCAGAACAATACCGAAAGACCCAATTAGATATAAGATAGACAGGGCAGAAAAATATTAAATGAGCTATGTGCTGACAGAGATGAGACTATCAATCATAAAACATGCAAATGCAGCAAGTTGGCTCAGGACTATGAAAAATATATATGACTAAGAATTATGCAAACGACTGAGATTTGCATCCACAAGCTAAATGTATATACATAAACCAGAATCTAATATCTTAGAATTATCTGAGATTGTGAAATGGATTATCTATTCGAATTCAGAAGATCCAATCAAGTCATCGTTGACAAGTCTGTCAAATTCATGCAGGACCAAGCATAAACTTGAAAAGGGGGAAAATACGTGGACCCTGTATAAGGAGTGAAGTAAAAACATGAAATATATAAACGACAAGCGTATCCATCATTATTGGAATTATTGAAACAGTCCAAAAGAATCTTATAAAAATATTGCCAATGTAAGGAACAGTGGAAATCATTCAAACAACAGTACTACGAAAAATTAGCTTGAATTCTGAGAAGAGTTCTGGGTTGTAAAAACATGTAGTAATTTGAAGTCAATGATGTTTTAATGGATGTTAGATTTTCATGCTTCATTCAGCTGGAAACTCGTCTGTTTTTTTGTTGTTTTTTTTAACAAAAACGAAATAATATATGAGGAGCAGGATAATTGTCCATTATAATACTTATTACAATGTCAACATTAAAATCAATTCAAATATCAAAAATAAAATATGGAAGGTAATATATATATATATATATATATATATATATATATATATATATATATTGCCTTTTATATGTTATTGTAATATATTTATATATATACATGTGTGTAAGTTTCACCAATGATCCGGGAGACCTGGGTTCAATCCCAGGTCGCGTCATACCAAAGATTTTAAAAATGGTACTTGATACTTCCTTGCTTAACACTCAGCTATATAAGGTACGTATCAAGGGTAAAGTGGAGTAATCCAGGCAAAGGAGTGGCGCCCTCCCAAACACCTCGGTGTACTAGCTATTGAAAAGGGAGCCTTCTGGTCAACCTCGACTAAAGGGAGACAACTTTACTTTACTACTCATATATATATATATATATATATATATATAAAATAAGAAAAGCAATACATATATTGCCTTTTATATTTTATTGTAATATATATATATATATATATATATATATATATATGTGTGTGTGTGTGTGTGTGTGTGTGTGTGTGTGTGTGTGTGTGTGTGTGTGTGTGTGTGTGAATATACATACATAAAGATGTGCAGGCCACTGCTGGAGAGGAAAGGACGAACTTATAAACGACATTTTATCATAGACTCCTACAAATGGATGTGCAAGTGTTGGCCGACTAGGAAAGACTTACATACATCAGCTCTGTGCAAACACTGGATGCTTTCTAGGTGACCTGCCAGGAGCGATGGACGATAGGGATAGATGGCAACATCATTCTATTAGCACTTGATGGCTTTACATATATATATGTATATATATATATATATATATATGTATGTATATATATATATGTATATATATATATATTATATTATATTATATTATATTATATTATATTATATTATATTCATAACCGTTTAAAAATGTACTTCGTAGCTAATATCTCCTCGTAGCTAAATGGTTAGAAGCTTTGGCTTGGTGTTTCAGTCAACCGGTTTTCGATCCCAGCTACGGGGAGATACTGTCTAGCCACACTGATGAGTTCTGATAGAACGAAACAGATCTGTCTGTGGATGACTATAGATATATACTCCCCTACCCCCGTAGGGTTGAGTTCTCTAGCGAAGAAGTAATCGTGTTGCCATTAGCGCCTTTGCAAGTCTCTTCATATTCGAATTGAGATCTCGGCGGCCGTTTGAACGGATGTATGTAAACAATACTAATTGTGATTCATAACCGTTTAAAAATGTACTTCGTAGCAAATATCTCCTCGTGGCTAAATGGTTAGAAGCTTTGGCTTGGTGTTTCAGTCAACCGGGTTTCGGTCCCAGCTACGGGGAGATACTGTCTAGCCACACTGATGAGTTCTGATAGAACGAAACAGATCTGTCTGTGGATGACAATAGATATATATATACTCCCCTACCCCCGTGGGGTTGAGTTCTCTAGCGAAGAAGTATTCGTGTTGCCATTAGCGCCTTTGCAAGTCTCTTCGTATTTGAATTGAGATCTCGGCGGCCGTTTGAACGGATGTATGTAAACAATAGTAATTGTGATTCATAACCGTTTAAAAATGTACTTCGTAGCTAATATCTCCTCGTAGCTAAATGCTTAGAAGCTTTGGTTGGTGTTTCAGTCAACCGGGTTTCGGTCCCAGCTACGGGGAGATACTGTCTAACCACACTGATGAGTTCTGATAGAACGAAACAGATCTGTCTGTGGATGACTATGTATATTTAACAACCCCTCCGTTCGGACAGGATGTGACACAAGGTCAATTTTTAAGCCGAGTTAACAGGTTTGAATTCAGAGTTTTCCTTCTCTTAGACTAGTTGTCTCATCAAGGCTGAAGAACCTAGTCTGTCCTACTATTTACCCATAGCTGGAGGAAGAATAACTGGATTCATACCTTTCCCAAGGGTATTAGTGCTATGTGAAAAGCAATCAGTCTCGTCCAGGATTTATATATATATATATATATATATATATATATGTGTGTGTGTGTGTGTGTGTGTGTGTGTGTGTGTGTGTGTGTGTGTGTGTGTGTGTGTGTGTGTGTGAAGAGAAAGTCAACTGCCTGTTAATTAATCTCTCAATTTATAATTTTTCAAATACCACGGAAAACCCTTGAAAATTTGAGAAATTATTGATATGTAAAAAACACTTTTTTTTCTTTTATTTACTGGAAGGAAAAGGATAATTTCTCTTGTGTCAAAGGAGGGCAGAGCATTAAATAAAAACTTAAGCAAAATTAGTAAAAATCTTTATTTCCGACTTGAAGATAATTGATATATAGAAAGAAGTTGACTTTTAATAATTTCGTCTGACCATTATGTTCAAATCAGCGTCACTTCTCTAAAAAATTGTTTTAAAACGATCATCAATATAAATAAGATCGTGTAGCACTAATAATCGGTTTGACGAGGAATGAAAGAATATTAATGATATTGAAACCGAGAACAATACGAATTTGAATGGTGTAAAGTTTTGCAAAAATAGAATTTGGTAGTTTATATTATAGACATAATTTTATTTATATTATAGACATAAGTTTGTTTATATTATAGGCATAAGTTTGTTTATATTATAGACATAAGTTTGTTTATATTATAGACATAAGCTTATTTATATTATAGGCATAAGTTTGTTTATATTATAGACATAAGCTTATTTATATTATAGGCATAAGTTTGTTTATATTATAGGCATAAGTTTGTTTATATTATAGACATAAACTTATTTATATTATAGGCATAAGTTTGTTTATATTATAGGCATAAGTTTGTTTATATTATAGACATAAGTTTATCTATATTATAGACGTAAGTTTGTTTATATTATAGACATAAGTTTATCTATATTATAGACATAAGCTTATTTATATTATAGGCATAAGTTAGTTTATATTATAGGCATAAGTTAGTTTATATTATAGACATAAGTTTATCTATTTTATAGACATAAGTTTGTTTATATTATAGACATAAGCTTATTTATATTATAGGCATAAGTTTGTTTATATTATAGGCATAAGTTTGTTTATATTATAGACATAAGTTTATCTATATTATAGACATAAGTTTGTTTATATTATAGACATAAGCTTATTTATATTATAGGCATAAGTTTGTTTATATTATAGACATAAGCTTATTTATATTATAGGCATAAGTTTGTTTATATTATAGGCATAAGTTTGTTCATATTATAGACATAAACTTATTTATATTATAGGCATAAGTTTGTTTATATTATAGACATAAGTTTGTTTATATTATAGACATAAGTTTATCTATATTATAGACGTAAGTTTGTTTATATTATAGACATAAGTTTATCTATATTATAGACATAAGTTTGTTTATATTATAGACATAAGCTTATTTATATTATAGGCATAAGTTTGTTTATATTATTGGCATAAGTTTGTTTATATTATAGACATAAGTTTGTTTAAGAAATAAGGGACTAGATTTATTCATATTTTAATCACGAAAACTATGGATAGAAGTTTTTCTCATTTGGTGACCAATGAACCTTGTTCACGTACCCATTAAGTTTCTTTATGGAGCGTCGTTTAGTAAATAGGTCACCTACAAGTTTAATCTTGAATTCTACAATCAATATGAACAATTGCTCTATCTCCACACACACACTCACACACACCCATATATATATATATATATATATATATATATATATATATATAATTAAACAATATAGACATTTTTGTCTACATATTTTTGTATTTATCCTTTCAAGTTGCCGTATCGATGTTAAGATATCCGCCGGGAATCGGTTAATAAACTTTCCATAATTAATTGGTTCCCAAGCACTTTCTGCTCGATCTTGGGCCATCATCAGGGGGAGTATGTATATTTTGTTGCTCTAATATTGTAAAGGGGAGCAATCCACGGAAAGAGTAGCCCCCTTCACAACACCTCGGTGTTATAGCTATTGAAAAGTGAACCTTTAGTTCACCCTCAACTACGGTCAGCCAAATTTACAAGAAATCTATATAGTTAAAATTATAATACACATATAACTACAATGTTATCAAATACAGATAAATACTCACTTTTTCATACACAGAAAATTTCTTATAGAAACCTTTATTTGATTTTTGATAGAAACCTTTATTTTATTTTTAATCTGCTAAGTTATAATGCTTGTATTATGCTGAGTTTGTGCCTTATACTTATCCTTCTTTTTAGTTAATTCATCCATGAGAAGTCGCCTCCACAGACTATAACAACCAATATGTCACATCCACAGATTTTAACAACCAATATGTCACTTCCACAGATTATAACAGCGAAAATGTCACTTCCACAGATTTTAACAACCAATATGTCACTTCCACAGATTTTAACATCCAATATGTCACTTCCACAGATTATAACAGCTAATATGTCACTTCCACAGACTATAACAACCAATATATCACTTCCACAGATTATAACAGCTAAAATGTCACTTCCACAGATTTTAACAACCAATATGTCACTTCCACAGATTTTAACAACCAATATGTCACTTCCACAGATTTTAACAACCAATAAGTCACTTCCACAGACTATAATAACCAATATGTCACTTCCACAGACTATAACAACCAATATGTCACTTCCACAGACTATAACAACCAATATGTCACATCCACAGATTTTAACAACCAATATGTCACTTCCACAGACTATAACAACCAATATGTCACTTCCACAGACTATAACAACCAATATGTCACTTCCACAGACTATAACAACCAATATGTCACTTCCACAGACTATAACAAGCAATATGTCACATCCACAGATTTTAACAACCAATATGTCACTTCCACAGATTTTAACAACCAATATGTCACTTCCACAGACTATAACAACCAATATGTTACTTCCACAGACTATAACAACCAATATGTCACTTCCACAGACTATAACAACCAATATGTTACTTCCACAGACTATAACAACCAATATGTCACTTCCACAGATTTTAACAACCAATATGTCACTTCCACAGATTTTAACAATTAATATGTCACTTCCACAGATTATAACAGCTAATATGTCACTTCCACAGACTATAACAACCACTACATCACTTCCACAGATTATAACAGCTAAAATGTCACTTCCACAGATTTTAACAACCAATATGTCACTTTCACAGACTATAACAACCAATATGTCACTTCCACAGATCATAACAGCTAATATGTCACATCCACAGATTTTAACAACCAATATGTCACATCCACAGATTATAACAGCTAAAATGTCACTTCCTCAGATTTTAACAACCAATATGTCACTTCCATAGACTACAACAACCAATGTCACTTCCACAGATCATAACAACTAATATGTCAATTCCATAAACTATAACAACCAATATGTTACTTCCACAGATTATAATAACCAATATGTTGATTCCACAGAAAATATAGATCAAAATGTCACCTCCACAGATTATAACAAGATGTTGCTTCCAAAGACGATAATAACCAAGAAGTTGCCCCAACAGATTTTAACAACCAAGATGAGGACACTGCACCGAATAAATCGGGTTATCAAAATAATTTTGCGTCTAAAATATTTACACAAAAATTAAGTTTCTTTGTTTTTTATCTTATTTTGAAGAATTTAGATTTTGCCATTTTTCTATTGTCTGTCAGCCAACTGACTTATAATTTCGCCTTTTAATTCATTTCAATAATTGACTGATTATATATACTCAAGAGGATTGATTACATGAAACATACTACTCTCTCTCTCTCTCTCTCACACACACACACACACACACACGCGCGCGCACACACACACACACACACACACACACACACACACACGGGGTATATTCACATAGGTTTATTTTGATGCCCTTTCTCCGATGTGTTCTTTAATTCCTAAATTTTACTTAAGTGAAACTTTCATCAAAATTTGTTGTCAGAATATTTCTCATTGTAGCACTAAAAGAAGCGTATCATCCAAACATTTAACCCACTTTTTGTTTAAAATCCCTACAAAAAAACCTATTAAGTTTCATAAGATATTTCTAAACCTGCACTTTGGAGGATACCATTCTAATAGGTTTTCAAAAGAATCGAATAAATAAATAAATAAATGTGTGTGTGTGTGTGTGTGTGTGTGTGTGTGTGTGTGTGTGTGTGTGTGTGTGTGTGTGTGTGTGTGTGTGTGTGTGTGTGTGCTATCAGTTTCATCCTTTAATTTTACAAAATTTTACTGTACATTAGATATTTATAGTAGATATTCTTAAATTTCGGTGATCTTTGACTCTAAAATAGAATTAGATATTTTGAATTTCATATTGCTCTGATCACAGCTTGTGTTAAAGGAGGGAAGAGCAATAAATAAAAATTACAGAAGAATTAGTAAAAAAAAATCTTTCTTTCCTTCTTGAAGATATTTGATATACAGAGAGAAGAAAAGTTAACTTCTTAATAATTTCGTCTCACCATTATGTTCAAATCAGCAACACTCCTTTAAAAGATTGACCTTGTGTCGCATCCTGCCTGTGGGGGAAATGTTTGGTAAATGTATACAATTATGTTGGATGCAAATTAAATGGGTTTTATTCAATATTTCATTCTAGACAACATGCCGCAGTACAAAATCTTGCTTACAATTGACTTCAGCAATATACACGAATGATCAAACAAATGTTCTTGCGCAATCAATATAAATAATATATATGTATATATATATATATATATATATATATATATATATATATATGTGTGTGTGTGTGTGTGTGTGTATGTGTGTGTGTGTGTGTGTGTGTGTGTGTGTGTGTGTGTGTGTGTGTGTGTGTGTGTGTGATTTGAAATCATACAGGTTTATTCACTGCAGGATTCTTGATACACACTTGATACTAAACATAAGAATTTACAAATGGGTCTTGGCTGATTCAGTTAGTTAGGAGTAATTTGAGCAATATGTGAACAACACTATTTTACTCCTTATGAGTTTTTCGCACCAGCGTTAGCTGGTGATCTTTCACTGGGGTCTGAGTGAGTCACCAGGACTCTTTTCAGTATTCTAGCCAATCTCAACATTCATGAAATCTAAATATTCTCGATTCTTCCTCTAATCTCTAATTTCTCCCCGCCCCTTTTTCAAGTCTTTGGGAACCGTTTCAAGTGAACCAGTAACAATTGGTACTACCGTCACCTTCATGTTCTACAGCTTTCTTAATCCTCTTGCAGGGTCTATCTGTTTGTCTATCTTTTCATTTTGTTTTTGTTTTTGTTTTTTTGTTGTTGTTTTTGTCTTTTTGCTTGTTTTTTACTCGCTGACCCACTTAAACGGCAAAATCTACTAGACAGAAAGTCCTTTTTTTATTTCTTTCTTGTTCTAGTTCTAGTCTTCTGGCCACGATTAGGGGATCTATCTGTATCTTAAAATCCAAGATAATTTTGTGGGTATCGTTTTCTTGCATAAATTTTGATTTGTGCATATACCATTTGGTAGTATGGTTAAAATTCAATCGCTTGCACATTTCCTAATTGATCACCTTTCCCACCTAGTCGTGCCTAGTCTTGTACTCTTTGTGCTATTTTGCTACATTCCCTTACTGTGTAATTAATCGTTTCATCTCTTTCTCTGCATAATCTACATTTGCAATTTTGATGCGTATAATTGATTTTCGCTTTAGCATGATTGGTCCTTATGACGTTGTTTTGTGCTGCTATTAGAAGAGATTAAGTTTCTCTCAAGATTTCTCTTTCGTAACCATGTCCACGTCTTCTCTTGTGCAATCTCACCAGTTTTTCGTTTTAAATATCCATACAGTTGTTTTCTTCCCAATTCTCTTTCATAGTTTTTATTGCATTTCTATCTGTACTTATGCTGTCAGTGCTGTTACTGGCTGCTGTAATTAATCTTTGTTCTTTTTAATGTAAGCCACAAATCTTCGTATTGATGCATAAACTCAATCCTGAATGCTGGCGAGTCCTCTTCTTCCTTTTCTTTTCTATGTCATCTCTAGGATGTGACATTTAATCAATTGTCATAAACTTTTTTATCATTTGTTCCGTTTGTCTTAGTTCCTCCCTTGTCAATTTTAGTCCTGAGCGTCTTACAAGGAGAACAGCCCAGTTGCTTAGTCTTTTGACGAAATTTCTGCAACAGAGTCTGGTTTCGAGAAGTATCTACAAGTCTGCTTCAAGTTATTATTGTTTTCTTCATTTGCGTTTGTTTGATGGTGTCTGCTTCAAGTTATTATTGTTTTCTTCATTTGCGTTTGTTTGATGGTGTCTGCTTCAAGTTATTATTGTTTTCTTCATTTGCGTTTGTTTGATGGTGTCTGCTTCAAGTTATTATTGTTTTCTTCATTTGCGGTTGTCTGATGGTGTCTGCTTCAAGTTATTATTGTTTTCTTCATTTGCGGTTGTCTGATGGTGTCTGCTTCAAGTTATTATTGTTTTCTTCATTTGCGTTTGTCTGATGGTGTCTGCTTCAAGTTATTATTGTTTTCTTCATTTGCGTTTGTCTGATGGTGTCTGCTTCAAGTTATTATTGTTTTCTTCATTTGCGTTTGTTTGATGGTGTCTGCTTCAAGTTATTACTGTTTTCTTCATTTGCGTTTGTTTGATGGTGTCTGCTTCAAGTTATTATTGTTTTCTTCATTTGCGTTTGTTTGATGGTGTCTGCTTCAAGTTATTACTGTTTTCTTCATTTGCGTTTGTTTGGTGGTGTCTGCTTCAAGTTATTACTGTTTTCTTCATTTGCGTTTGTTTGATGGTGTCTGCTTCAAGTTATTATTGTTTTCTTCATTTGCGTTTGTTTGATGGTGTCTGCTTCAAGTTATTACTGTTTTCTTCATTTGCATTTGTTTGATGGTGTCTGCTTCAAGTTATTACTGTTTTCTTCATTTGCGTTTGTTTGATGGTGTCTGCTTCAAGTTATTATTGTTTTCTTCATTTGCGTTTGTTTGATGGTGTCTGCTTCAAGTTATTATTGTTTTCTTCATTTGCGTTTGTTTGATGGTGTCTGCTTCAAGTTATTATTGTTTTCTTCATTTGCGTTTGTTTGATGGTGTCTGCTTCAAGTTATTATTGTTTTCTTCATTTGCGTTTGTTTGATGGTGTCTGCTTCAAGGTATTATTGTTTTCTTCATTTGCGTTTGTTTGATGGTGTCTGCTTCAAGTTATTATTGTTTTCTTCATTTGCGTTTGTTTGATGGTGTCTGCTTCAAGTTATTATTGTTTTCTTCATTTGCGTTTGTTTGATGGTGTCTGCTTCAAGTTATTATTGTTTTCTTCATTTGCGTTTGTTTGATGGTGTCTGCTTCAAGTTATTATTGTTTTCTTCATTTGCGTTTGTTTGATGGTGTCTGCTTCAAGTTATTATTGTTTTCTTCATTTGCGTTTGTTTGATGGTGTCTGCTTCAAGTTATTATTGTTTTCTTCATTTGCGTTTGTTTGATGGTGTCTGCTTCAAGTTATTATTGTTTTCTTCATTTGCGTTTGTTTGATGGTGTCTGCTTCAAGTTATTATTGTTTTCTTTATCTGCAAGCGTTCCAATGCTTCCCCAATTTGATAGTTCTATTTCTTCCATTGTTTCTCTTTTTTCTCTTTTCATTATCAGCTTAATACATGTCAAATTACATTCCTATATCCTAGCTGTATATTCTTATTGTTAGAATCAAAGTCACCACTTCTTTTTCATTTTTTTGTAAATACCTTCATATAATCCTTGTATATAATGTACTTAATGTCAAGTGATTTTGTAAATTTGAAGCCCCCCCCCCCTACGTTGCTGAGTGACATTATTTCTATAATGATCTCCTGTGACGAGAGTAAGTATCTCTAGAAGAGGCCTCTTTGGATTTTCGCCTTTGTTACGGTTTGTCCCACTGCTGTCAATGCCACACTCCAGTTTTCCATCGCATTCATAATGAATTTTATGACTTTGTCGGATATTTTGTACATTTTCAAACACTTTATGGTGGTGGTGGTGGTGGTGGTGGTGGTAGTGGTGATAGTCCTTAATTAATTTACTGTTTGTTACACTTATCTACCGAGACATTCACCTGAGACCTGAGGTAAATGAAGGTTTTTCACATGAAGTTAATGAGCATATCAGGTTGAGAAAGTTTTTCTAAGTGAGCAGTGCTCATTAACACAATAATTTATATTTCAGATAGAGATAAATTTTCTAGAATTTTCTGAATGTCTATATCAGTATTCTCTTTAATCATTCCAAGTGCTCCCATTACTACTGGAATATAACGGTTGTATTTAAATATCACATTCTTGTAATTTCTATTTCTAGGACTTATATTTTTAAAAGTTTTTCAGATTCTTTAACATGGATGTGTTTATATAACAGGATTGTCATGTCTGTAGATATTATTCATATTCTTTAAAATCTTTTATTATCATTTAGCTAAATATTGGCTGAAGGGAAATAATCAAACTTATTTTTGTTAACTTTTGTTGTACTCCTTTTTGCGTAATTTATGTATGGACAATTCAGTTCGAATCGATGTGTAATACCTGCTTATCAAATGCTAGAAAATTGAATAATGTTTTGTTCTTTTCGTAATTTTTGTTTTCATTTAATTTTCGTTAAAAAAATGACATAAAAAATGACATAAAAAATGACATAATACTTATTGTATTGAAATAGATATTTTAACTTGGTTTAACATAAACTTTATAAATTGAAAAAACAAATAATAGACGTCTTGAAAAAAAAATGTCTTTTTCTTGATTTATTTGTTGTTTGTTTTTTTTTTTCTTAATTTATTTGTTTTTTGTTTCTTTGTTTTTTCTTAATTCATATGTATTTTTTTCTTAATTCATTTGTATTTATTTGTTGCTGAAACGTTTTAAGTTTACCGATTAATCAAATATTAGTTGATAAACTTAAAAGCATCAGCAATTACTAAGTATTTCTGTATTCACTAATTATAAAAATCTATTATTAATATTTAACTAAGTTTAGTATGAAAATATAATGAATAAGGGGAAATACCGGAAGATTGTGTGATGCTAATCTTCCAAATAAGAAGTGGTTGGATTTTTATCAAGATTCGAACACCGACTACTTTTGCCTGAGAGGAAAATGACAGGCCATGAAATAATTCTTAATGCGATAATATATAATTGATTATCGATTTTTGTGAAAGATTCATAAATAATTCCAATTCTTTGTGTGTCGGGGGCGGAGATCAAAATTATCTAGATAAAAGATTATCAAATTTTGAGCAATAATTTGAATGAAAGTGTATTTCAGAAATACGTATACTTTTTCTTTAAAAGATATATGAAAGTATCATTTTCAATAATTCTTATCAGAATAAAATATGATAAATAATGATGTTATATTCATGTTTTATTCTAAAAGATTCTTAAAATACCTTATAAATTAACGGATACGAGCGAATTCTGTAAGGATTCTATCTTTATTCAGTTTGCCCATCTGTTTTAGTAGAATATTCTGAGACATAAATTGTATATATATATATATATAGATATATATATATATATATATATATATATATATATATATATATATATATATATATATATATATATATTGCCTGCAACCATCATATGTATACAAAAAATATATATATATGGGGTGTTGATAAGTGTGTAGAAATTGACTATGACTATCATATGTATATGTATATACATGGAGTGTATTTATCTAAGTTTATGAGTACACACACACACACACACACACACACACACACACACACACACATAACACACACACACAGCACGCACACACACACACACACTCACGCACACACACATAGACACACACACACACACACAATTATATATATATTATATATATATATATATATTATATATATATATATATCTTTGATGAATGTTAGTAAAAAGACATTCTTCATTATTACTATTACTGTTATTATTATTATTATTATCATTATCATTAGTAGTAGTAGTAGTAGTAGGTAGTAGCTACTCATTTTATATAAGAAAACTACATACATATTTTAAGATCTATAGACATCAGGAGAACGAATGTATAGTGATATTATATATATATATATATATAATATATATATATATATATATATATATATATATATATATATAAAGAGAGAGAGAGGTGAGGCAGAGAGAGAAAAGATGAAAAGATAAAAACAAATCATCCATCGTCTAAATGAATTTAGCTAGATTTTCACGCATGCACACACACACACACACACACACACACACACACACACATACATATATATATATATATATATATAGTATATTTATATAAGTGCTGTTAAGAATTAAAGATTGCATTAAAGTCGATTTACAGGAACAGATTCTTATTTATATGTGTGTAAATTTATTTTATATGTAATGAAGAGTTACACTTACTTTTGGCATTTTCTTTCGAAATTATTTTCTTCGTTGAAATGATTTATAAAAAAAATTCAGTCTCCAGAATATTTCCTTAATGAAAAGATTGTAATTATTAAAATTGCCTTAGAAAATATTTAATGATTGGATCTGAACATTTTGCGTATTTTCATGAAGAAAAAAACAACGCAATAATAATTAATCAAAGTTTTAAGGTGAAAATCTTTTAAGTTAGCGGAAGATTTTTTATATATAGATCCCAGGGATCTTGACGATTCCTGGGCGCTTGTTTGATTTGAAGAAATCTAATTTAATACTAATTTTGCCGATTACTTTTTGTATTAAATGTTGTACTGAAGAAATAATTTGAAAATTACGTATATATTTGACATTTTACGTATGTATTGAAATCTTTCTAAAACATATAATATGAGAAGATAATGAAGAAATGATTTGAAATTTTTCGTTGGGTGTTGATGTATTGAAATCTTCCTAAAAATATGTTAGTATGGGGAGATGATGAAAAATATTTTGAGGTTTCCTGATACGAATCATTGAACAAAACCAACAAATTGTCAATCCTTATTTAAAAAAAGAAAGCCATTAAAATTCTTAAATAATCTATCTAGATAAATGTGATTGAAAGAAATGTTGCAATCATAAAAAATGCAATATGCTGTTCATATATTTAAGACATAATTAAAATAGTTGACTATGCAGCTGTAAGTAAAATACTCAGGCAAATACAAACATAGACAAACATAAATAAAATATGTATACTTCACACAGTAAAGAAATCTTTCAAAAAAGTATTTGATTAAAACGTCAATGAATCTTTCAAAACGAATCAATCAAATATTTTAATTCTTTTAAACACAACTATTTATGTATAATACTTTAAAATAAGTTTCGTATGTATTGAAATATTCTATCTAATTTGTACATATTCAGTATTGCAAAACAAACAATGACAATTGTTCAATTCAGAAATTAACTTCACAATTCCAATGAAAATATCACATAAGATGAGGCAATATGAAGCTATCGATCAAATCCAATCATACCATTGAAAATTAGCACTAAAATTATTAAAACTATTTAAACTGGTTGATAATGAATTAGGCTTATTTTTCCTATATTCCGACTGATTTCAGTCTCAAACGATGATCAGGGAAGTGTTTATTGAAAGATTGATTTTTAAAACGCGTCTATTGTATTTTGGAAATTTCACTGTTTTTCGTCGGATTAAGATGTAATGTTTTATGATTGGTTTTCTTTGCTTTATATTACTTTTCATGTTCGAGTTTCCAGATTTAATATTTATCTATTTTCGTGGAGTTTTAGGATTGTTAATTTTTTGAATCTGTATTTCATTAAAGTTGGCCTCTCTGTTAAAATCGTGTTCCATTTGATAGAAATATTGTTCAGCTGTTATGTTATCATTGTTCAATGATTTTATTTCCTGTCTTTAGTTGTTTATTCTAAAATTGAAACGCAATTGTTGTTTCTCTATTTATTGCTTAGAACAACGAGTGTATTCTAAATTATAAAGAACATTTTTGTTATTATAGTCTAAGTCTTATTAGTTACAGAACTATTAGAATAATTATTTGACCTGTTTGTTTTTCCCACTTCACGGTTTGCAAAATTGTATTGTTTGCTAGTTTATTTCGGATAACTTTGTAATTTAAGATTTGGTTGCTTTATAAGATTTTTAAGCCTTAGACAAATAAGCATTCGCAGTTCTAAAAATGTTTTAATTCGGGTTTTATTTTAGTTTAAAGATTTCCTGCTAATTTTTGCTTATGGTTGTTGAATCATTCTATTGTTAAACTTTTTTTTCTTCCAGCACTGAGGAGAGGTTCATCTATTGGAGTTGTGATCGCTCTATTAATCTGATTATATTAGTATCTGCATGTTATAAGTAAAAAGTAAAGTTGGTGACCGTAGTCGGGGGCGACCTGAAGGCTCCTTTTTCAATAGCTACTACGCCGAGGTGTAGGGGAGGGTGCTACTCCTTTCCCTGGATTGCTCCACTTTACCCTTGATACGTACCTTATATTGCTGAGTGTTAAGCAAGGAGGTATCAAATATCATTTTTAAAGTCTTTGGCATGACTCAACCTGCGATTGAACCCCGGTCTCCCGGAATAAATTGATTTTATTGATGTGATTTTAAAATTCGTTATTATTAGATGTTTGGAGTAAGAATATTTGAAGTGGATATAATTATGTAGATCTGTGTGTTTAGGGTGTGTAATTGTTTATTTTCATCACTGTATAATCCTTGTGTCTGAAAATACTATTAGTAATGTGAATTGTTTTAATGTTAAATTTGATCTAATCGTGTTTTATGCCTAAATTAGCGAGGAAATTATAATTGTTATTATTATCAACTTTTATTAGCATTTTTGTTCATCTTCTTAATTTTGATTGCATTTTTAATCGCAACTCACTCAGATCGTTATCTAGAGGACAGAGAAAAACTAAATAAAACTAAATAGAATATGCTAGTTAGAAAATTGTTGCGTTAACTCTGAACGCTGCATATAGAAACCGTTTTTTTTTTTTTTTAGATATACAAAATTAAAAAGGAGTCATTTTAAATTTTAGTATATACATTTCTTCGAACGTTTCCATATATTATATATTTGTTCATTAATTACTAAATATATAGTTCACGCATCGCTTCCCGCCAGACCATTGAACGTCAGGTTTGCTTAGTCTGGCATATATATTTCATGTTGCTTACAGTAACTTCTGTTACTAAGTGGTCACCCATTTAAGTAATGAGCAAACTCATCACTGCTCAACTTCAGTTATTTGATGAGAACCGCTGCTTTCCGCGTGACATGTACGGTTTAATTAATGTATAGACACAAGTATATACCTCTATTCAATCATTTCTCATAACATATTAATAGTGAGTGATCTTGTGGCCAAAGTGCCTAACGTACTGGACTATGACAACGGTCGTGTTATTACGTTCACTTTTGGACTAAGACCTTTGGGAAAGGTACAAATTACTTTAACCCCTCATCTATTGGTTAAATATTACTACTACTGTTTTTTAAAGGATGATTTTGGTATTATGTAACCCATGTTGCAAAAAAGTTAATTTATCGTAATGTCTATAAAAATTAAAGATGTTAAAACCCAATTCTTATTTTTCTTGCTTAACTTGGCTATTTTTTTTATAAACAAATCAAGATTTTCAAAAGAAGTTAACCCCTACGCCATTTTTCTTGTTTTAAGTTACTGTTTATTGAGTACTTTGTACAAAATTTTCATGATGCGTGTTTTAGAGTCGCTTTTCGATTTGCTCAAAACTACCGGCGTTAACAAAATGCATAGTCCATGTAATGAGATGTTCTTGTGCTATCATACGTCTTGGAATTAAGGGAGTTTTATTTGTTTTGCTTTTTGTTGTTGTTGTTTTTTGTTTTTTTTGCTTTTGTTTTTGATTGGTTTGGGGTTTTTGTTTTGTTTTGTTTTGTTTTTTCTGTCTATTCTCCAAAAAAATGCTCAGAAATCCGTTACGTTAATTAAAATTGACTACAGCATAAGATTGCTAATTTGATGTTAAATATTTTTTTAAATAAATGACATGAAATCAAGCCAACAGTTGTAATGTATAATATACCACTCTTAATAATGCACATTCTAAAACTTGAAAATTGTACACATAATAATTGCTATCAATCAAAATGTTTCCTTTACCAAGCGAATCACAATAACAAAAGTCGCCATGCCACTTTGAGAATTTTTTTTTCTTTACCAAAGCGACACCAGATATATTACATGGCAGCAAATGTCATCTGGGTCATGTGTCTATAAATGGATCAAAAACATTGACGATAATTTTAGCCATGCAAATAAATAAAATGGACCTTCGGTCAAAACTGCCTTTGTGAAAAAGGAAGTGGAAAATAAATAAAAACTATTAAATAGAATGCTAGGAAATATTCCGTCAGATACTTTAAAATAATGCAGACGTCTCGAGCAACAAAAACTACAACGGATACCAAGAGTACACAATAACGCCACTAGACAGAGAACGTTTTCAACTAGGACACAGTTTTTTTCCACGTGGTCTGCATTATTAGCTGTCCTCGCAATGAACAAGAACCTGCATAGTATGTTCATGAGACTATCGAATTTTATATATGATTAATTATATTATCAAAAGCCAATATTGGTTGTATGGCAGAAGAATTTGAACTTCACTTTCATTTTTTTTTTTTTTTTTTACTTTGCTTTGCTTTGCAGCTGTGTAAAAGTTTGTAAAAACGACATCCGACATGAAACCAGAAATGTATCATTGAATTATTCAATATGGGAAAAAATAATTACTGTTAGCATTCATTGATACTTCAGGGGCGTTTTCATGGACCAGTGAGTGGACATAAGCATAGACGGTGGCTAATGTATTTCACCTATGGTGACAGTCGTGTGTCAAGTCACGTTCCTTCAAACTACTTACATAACGAAACGAACCTCTATCATCATATCCATGCGAATCGGGACGATAAAATATGGACTAAGCTAACAACATTTTCCTGACAAAAACGCCGCCATCACTGCAGTTAAAAGAAAAATGTGTCGTTTCTACTGGTGCAGATTTTTATGATCGTTGCATGCAGATTCTTGTTCACAGTTGGCGAGAATTTATAGCAAATGGTGGTGATTATGATGGAAAGTGATACTTTGTACCAAGAAACTTGCGCAAATCGACGATGTTTTTTGGGGGCGGGGTTGTTTTTTTTTTTTTTTTTAGCGGTGAAGTTTATTTGTATCTATTTATCTATTTATTTTGTACTCTCTGTGGTTATTGTTATTACCGTGGAAATTGATCGTGAGATTTACTTTCAGAACGTCCCACGTTTATTCGAAGAAAATCAATTAGCTTATATTGGAGGGCAATTAAGAATAGCTGCAGTATAGTGTAACTTATACAAAAATTAAAAACATTGAATAAATTTATTTTGCCTTTTCCGGTCAATGTGAAATTCAATACGTTCTTGATTATTTCAATAATTTCAATAAAACTGAAATCAAAATATTAAAAGGAAACTGAAATGAGAAATTATCATTTGCACAATTTAACTTATTAAAAACTGGTTTTAGTATGATTGTGAATGTTCATAACGTATTCTGCGTCAATTTTTAAATTCCCACAGATTTTTGGCAGATTTTTTATTAGGTGTAAAAAAATTCTTAAGTCTGTGTTCCACTAAGATGTCTGTAGAGTCGGCTTAGGTCAGCAGTGATAGTTGTGGTCTGACAGGAAAGTTATCTATATGTACGGCCCGACGTCCATAAGGGAATCTACCGACTATTGTTCTATTTCTGCTTATATATACTCAACTGTACACCGCGTGGGTTGTTTGCATAGCACCTGTGAGTGTGTCCAAATATGCATATCAATGGACTGATGGTGTTATGTTGTCAAAATTTTCCTGAGAAATGTTCTTCCATCACCAACCAATATTTATATCTACATGAAAATATTTCCAATTGGGTTTTGTCTTCTCCGTATGGAAACGATTTTAATTGATATACCATATAAACAAAAAGCTAAAAAGGACCCTGAATTTGTATTCGTCTTTATATCAATATTCAATTTACTATAAAACAAATAGCTAAATTGCACCCTGATTTTGTGTTTTTCTTTGTCAGCTGCTACTCAATTTACAATATAAATACTCTGCTTAATAGGAAGCTGATTTTTTATTCATCTTCAATATTCATTTTACGAATTTCATATAGTCTTCATAAGTCACAATGCAGGAGTGATTCCACAGTTTTGGTGGCTAAGATTGTAACTGATAAATATAAAATATAAATATTTTGCTAAAATTGCCCATCAAATATGTGTTTGTCTTTATACCAGCCAATGTTCAATTTACGATACAAAAATACTGCAAAACTGGACCCGGTTTTTATAGTTGTCATTTTGCGAGTCAATATTCAATTTACGATTTAAATAGACAGCTAAAGTCCCCCTCCTCGAGTTTGTGTTTGTTTTTATACCAAACAATGTTCAATTTACAATATAAATATACTGCAAAACTGGACCCTGATTTTGTGTTTCTTTCTATATCAGCCAGTGTTCAATTTACAATATAAATATACTGCAAAACTGGACCCTGATTTTGTGTTTCTTTCTATATCAGCCAGTGTTCAATTTACAATATGAGCCCTGATTTTATATTCGTCTTTATATCATCCTATGTTCAATTTCTTTTTCGATGACTTGGAGCTCAATTTCATGTTCTAACAAAAACCTAACTTCAAAATAAATGTACATGACTTTTTAAAAGTAAACTCTTTAAAAAACATATATAATAACCAATAATCGATTGAACATAGCTACTAAAATAAAATTAGCATTAAATGGTCCTATTTACCCAACCCCTCCTCTCAGGCAGGATATGAAACAAGGTCAATTTTTAAGCAGAGTTTAACAGGTTTGAATTCAGAGTTTTTCCTTCTTTTAGACTAGTTGCCTTACCAAGGTTGGAGAACCTAGTCTGTCCTACTATTTACCCATAGCTGGAGGGAGAATAACTGGATTCATACCTTTCCCAAGGGTATTAGTGCTATGTGAAATGCAATCAGTCTCGTCGAGGATTTGAACTCGTGCGCCGCGTCCAATTCGTACGACGATAACCATTACACCACGGGCACCTCCAATTAGCATTAAATGGTAGATTATAAATTTGTTTGTTTGTTTAGTTGGTTGTTTGTTGTTTTTTTGTTTGTTGTTTTTTTGTGTCTGTAATTTGCATATCAATAGATATAATGTCAAGTTTACAAAAACAATGTCAATCGAACCTCAATTTAGGAACACTAAACTCTGACTCCTGCAAATGAAAAACTTCCAAAAAAAAAGTAAAATAAGGTAGTTTTATACATTATGTTTAGTTTTGTTTTATCTTTCCAATGCAGTTTAATGTTTTATATTTTATGTTTAGTATTATGTTTTATGTTTCCAATGCAGTATTATATTTTATGTTTAGTTTTATGTTTTATGTTTAGTTTTATGTTTTATGTTTAGTTTTATGTTTTATGTTTAGTTTTATGTTTTATGTTTAGTATTATGTTTTATGTTTAGTATTATGTTTTATGTTTAGTATTATGTTTTATGTTTCCAATGTAGTATTATGTTTTATGTTTAGTTTTATGTTTTATGTTTAGTTTTATGTTTTATGTTTAGTATTATGTTTTATGTTTCCAATGTAGTATTATGTTTTATGTTTAGTTTTATGTTTTATGTTTAGTTTTATGTTTTATGTTTAGTATTATGTTTTATGTTTCCAATGCAGTTTTATGTTTAGTTTTATGTTTCCAATGCAGTTTAATATCTTATGTTTTATGCTTAATTCTATGTTTTACGTTTCCAATGCAGTTTTATGTCTTATGTCTTATGTTTAGTTTTATGTTTTATGTTTAGTTTTATGTTTTATATTTAGCTTTATGTTTTATGTTTTATTTTTATGTTTTATGTCACCAATGCAGTTTTATGTTTTATGTTTAGTTTTATGTTTAATGTTTATTTTCTTGTTTTATGTTTCCAATGCAATTCTATGTTTTATGTTTAGTTTTATGTTTTATCTTTCCCATGCAATTTAATGTTTTATGGTTTATTTTTATGTTTTATGTTTCCAATGCAGTTTTATATTTTATGTTTTATGTTTAGTTGTATGTTTTATGTTTCTAATGAACTTTTATGTTTCATGTTTTATGTTTAGTTTTATGTTTTTTAACGTAGTTTTATGTTTTATGTTTCAAATATAGTTTTATGTTTATTCATGCATAAAACAATAAAACATGTTAAGTAATTTTAATCTTAAACCAAAACGTTCACTTGATAAATCTCTTATGTCTCGTTTACTTGAATAAAAAAAACATTTTACTTACAAAACGCTTTTATTAATCTCATTCGGCTTTCGTCAGATTGATACAAATTCCACCTCGAACCGATCTTAGAACTTCTTAATATATTAACATTTTTATGTCGTTGACAATTGATTAAAAAACCATATCTATTTACCTTATTTTATTTACTTTTCCTTAGTTACTTACTTGCAATTTATTGCATTACTTTACATTTTCTTCATGTTTTATTTGTATAAGAAATAGTTGCATTTTGGGGAGTAAAAACGTGAATAATCTTGGTCAAATATAGTTTGTTTTTTATTGGATGATCTTTACAATTTCTGAATATGTTTGATTGAAATTAGGTCCAAAAAGATGGAGGCCTTAGTAATACGAACGGACTTTTAGTGAATTATAAGATCATACACTCATTTATTAGAAATTCTGCTTTCTTCTTGGTTAATAAGTTTTAAAATTTATGTTCGTTTCTTCTGTTTTTCTAAAATAGTTCACCGACAATTTATGGTGTCATGAGTTGTTTCTTCTTTTTGTTTTTTTGTTTTTTTTATATCAGATCGGCAATATTTTCGGGACAAGTAATTTGTTTTATAACGGTCAATTTGTTTTACTATTTTACTACTATTCTCATTACTACGACAAAACATTTATCATCTCTTTTGTTTTGTTGACTTATTTCAGAATGTCACCGGAAGAAGCGTGCGTGGCATAACGGTTATTGGGAGAGGAAAATGACTCAACAAAATGAGTTCAAATCCTGGGCGAATTAGTTTACGTTTCACTTCATACTCCTTGGAAAAGGTATGAATTTTTCTGTCCTCAACATCAGCTATGGATAAATATTGAATTAGACAGAACTCTTCAGCGTTGGTCAGACAACTAATCTAAGAAAACGAAAAACTCTGAATTCAAAAGTGAGGAGCTTGCAACTTCACACCATAAAAATCTACCCAAGAAAAAATAGAGAGAAAAACAACAGATTGCTTACTTCATTCCCCCACGCCGTGCAGTAGTAAAAAAAAAAACGCTAATCAAATGTCATAAAATGAATTAGTCACATAATACGAAATAAATTGCTAATTAATTTAGTCATCATTATTTTAAATTATAATGTTACTAAAATAAAAATACATATACTTAAATATAATAGACATATAAAACAAACAATGTTTAAGTAAAATAGTTTAATCAGATAAAATAATACTCAGTTGTTTTTGTTTTTTGTTTTTTATTGTTATCGGGTTTCGCAGAAGGCGAACATATCAAAAGGTAAGTACTATATATTTGCAATATATTTAATGTGTTATTATCTCTTTCAAGGTACGCATTTTGTATAACGGTTTTTATAGCTGTTATTTCTCAGCTTTTAACTGCTGAGATTGTTTTTCCTGAAAAACTATCTGATTTTCCGGTTCCATCATTCATAAAATCAGGAATGTTTTACCTTCTTCCTCGTCTTAAGAAATCTTACTCTGAATTGGTTAAAAAAACGCTGTATTTCTTCGTTTTTACATTTTTAGTTCAAGGGTAGAAACTCCAAATTCTGCATAAATAAAAATGAGGCATCTGCTGAACAAGATTGATGTCAATGGCTGCATTTATTGAGATTAATGAAAAGGAGAAAAATTACTTGGGAAGTGACTATATATCTTACGCCAGTTGTTGTTGTTGTTGTTGTTGTTGTTCTTCTTCTTCTTCTTCTTCTTCTTCTTCTTCTTCTTCTTCTTCTTCTTCTTCTTCTTCACCATGTAGAATATATTCTGGAAAGAAACTAATACAGTGATATAAATTTGTGCTATACACATTTATGCTCGGTACAAAGTATCATAGGATAAAACCAATATCATATAGATATCGTATAACATATAACATAAGATAAAACATAATCATATCTTTAAAATAGAAGAAATAACTATAAAACCTAAAATTTTGCGAATGCACAGCTTTGGAGAATATGAATTACCTCTTCATTGCCATCACTCCCTGGTCCACTCAGGCCCGGAATGGTTGTACCTGAGAGGGTCCTATCTATGGGTCAAATAGAACTAAACTGCGTACTTATGCTAAGCTCAATTGCTTGAAATGGAACTGCTTTTGTATGCTTAACTGGATTGTTTGAAATAGAATTGTTTTTGACATGGAAACTGTACTTACGCTAAACTGAATTGTTTGAAATGGAACTGTTTTTACATTGAGACTGTACTTATACTAAACTGAATTGTTTGAATTAGAACCGTTTGACTAAACTGAATAGCTGGAAATAGAAATGTTTTTGACTATTAAACTGTGTACTTATGCTAAACTGAATTGTTTAAGATGAAACTGTTTATTTGTATAAAAATGTATTTGGCATAAAACAACCTACAAAGGTTTATATGCCACAAAACCCAAACAAACAAACAAAATAAAACTTCTTAAACAGAGCAAATGAATGAACTTTTGATCAGGCAATATCTTGAAAGGTTATTGAGAATCATTGATAATTTCATAGTAAGAAAACTAAAAGTCATATTGGAATAAATCTTTCTTACAATTAAACCAATAATCTCTGTAGTATTCAATTCTATTCATTCATATCAAATAATTTATAAATCTATTTTAACTTCTAAATGTAAGTTTCAAAATTTTAATTTTACTTAACCTGTAAAATCTAAAAATTGTTCTTTTTTCACAATAGTAAAAGTGAAAGCATTGTCTGAGAACATCAAAAGTTTTAATATCCCCAAACACAAAATCTCTAAATGATACAGTTATCTTCAAAGATAAGGAATCCTGATTGAACTGGACGTGGAGAACGAAAGTAAAATCGAGGAGAGAAATCTTTGAATGTTGGAACAAACAACCGGAAAAAAAACACCACGTAAAACGTCCAAAGAACTGAAAAATAACCTGGAAAAACCTGAAATCTTGATTTCAGTATATATCATACACACATTAAACTAAGAAAGGTTCTATGGATGAAGGCCAAGAAGGGTTTTACTTCTGAAAAAAGAAGTCTTAAAAAAAGGTCATCTGATCTTTGCCTCGGAGTATATGTATAAAGCAAATGTTGTGCGGACAGACAGTAACAAAATAGTTTTATGGCAATGCATACCATAGATTTGTTTATTGGCAACAAAATGAATCTTATAATGAAAAGAATGTCAAATCGGCAGGTTCAAGAGTAGATAACGTTGCGCCGTTTAACTGCGTCTGATACAGAAAGCTTTGACCGTATCATTGGTTACGAAGACATTTTCGTGTGAAATGTTTTAACCAGTGTAAGAAAAATAGATTTGTTTCTGATTGCAATTACAAATGAAGAGCGCAAAAAATAATAAGTTTACTGGTGCAAAAAGCTGAAAAATTGCTACAAGATTCATTTGAAGGTATTTACCATTGCTAAAACATGTACAGCCAAACAGTTTAGAAAATGGGTATCTTTATTACTGTACAAATTATATCTTCTTTTTCTTTGAAATTACTACATGTAAATTGAAAGATAATGTTTTTCTCTAATCAAAATTAACCATTTGTCCTTGAATATATTGAACAGGCAATAAAAATGCAAGGCTGCCAATAACAGGGACTCGAATTGTATATACAGGCCGTCAACAAATATCAGTTTCTAGTAACAGAAAATTATATCTCTCTATGTGCTTTGAATAGATTGAGCTTTAGATATTTCATAAACAGCATCTCAATATTCGATTGATAAAAAGCACAAGAAGAAGACAATTTTATCGATTAAAAAAGAAATAGTCCATTGTAAAAATGTATAAGATTTCATTCTTTTATCTGGCACCAACAATCAATATAAGATTTCATAATTCATTTGTCACAATTATTTTTAGTCAGGCAGAAAAAACATTCTCTAAAAAGAACACAACCTTTTACAAACAGAATAATATTTTAAATATCAAAAGAAATTAATTTGGGACTAACATATTACTAATTATTTATCTTGCAAAACAAGAAAGTTTTTTTTAATTTTCATCATAATTGCTAAGATTATCAAATGTTATGTATTGCATACTAGAAATCAATGCAGTTCGAGACTTTTCTCTCAAAATTGTGGACTATATATTCCCTTAATATTAACCGTTACAAAAACCAGTATCTGGTATGAAACTCTTATTCTTTAAGATTTTTTTTATTGGGTCTGTAAATCTTACGAAAATTTGATTTCTTGACTCAGTCGTGCTCATATCTTTTTCATATTTTCTTCATTTACTTCAACTGGGTATTACACAATAATGGCATCTTAACACATTGCGAAGAGTAATTAATTTGAGCTGAAAATTGGTCTTCATTTCATTCTTTGAATATCAATATTTTGTTTGTTTGTTTGTTTGTTTGTTTGTGTTTGTTGCGTTCTGATTAGTGAACGCTTGTAAAATAAAATAAAGGACAAACCACAATATGAGAGGAAATAGAGATATGGTGTTAGTAGCTACTGCAATATGTGGCAGATGGACTAGTTCATTGTGTGGGAAAAGGTTGGTGATACCCAACAGTGTTTTATGGTATATCAACATTTGTAGGTTATATTATACCAAATCCAGTTTTATACAAATAAACAGTTCTATTTCAAACAATTCAGTTTAGTATAAGTACACAGTATAATTGCCAAAAACATTTCTTATTTCAAGCTACTGCGTTCCGTCAAACAGTTCTAATTAAAACAATTCAGTTTAGGGTAAGTATAGTTTTTGTTTACACTCAGTTAAATGTCAAAACAGTTCTATTTCAATTAATTCAGTTTAGCATACAAAAATAGATCCATTTTCGAACAATTCAGTTTAGCATAAGTATGCTGTTTAAAAGCCAAAATATTTCTATTTCAGGCAATTCAGTTTAGCATAAGTACGCAGTTTAGTTTTTTTTACCTATTAATGGGATCCTAAAAAAAAGACATCGACACGCGGCTAACGAAGGCATGGACAGCTATCAATAGGCTATCGATCATATGGATATCTGACCTGACCGATAAAATGAAACGCAGTTTCTTCCAGGCAGCGGTCGTATCGATACTGCTGGATGGATGCACTACTTGGACGCTAACTAAACGGCTGGAGAAAAAGCTGGACGGATATTACACGAAAATGTTGCGAGCAATATTGAACAAGTCCTGGCAGCAACACCCAACAAGGCACCAACTATACGGCCACCTGCCTCCCATCACGAAAACTATCCAAGTTAGACGAACCAGACACGCAGGACACTGCTGGAGAAGCAAAGATGAACTCATAAGTGATGTACTCCAATGGACCCCCACATATGGCCGACCAAAAGCGGGACGACTAGGTCGAACGTACATACAGCTGCTATCTGAGGATACGGGATGTAGCCCTGAAGACCTGCCAGAGATGATGAACGATAGGGAGAAGTAGCGAGAGAGGGTAAGGGATATCCGTGCTAGCGGCATGACATGATGATAATGATGATGATCACGTTCTACCACTCCGGACCAGAGTAGGCTTAGGAGCGATGGCAATGAAGGGTTACTCAGCATTCCCCAAAGCTCTAGTATTACAGTAGCCTCACACTCAGATTGTTTGGTGCCATACGAAGGACATTGGTTCGGGGAGTCTTACTCCACTGCAGAGGTGAAGTTGGTGTATTTTAAAGCCCCAGCCGACTGATTAACTAATGTATATGGATGATATCAAACTGTTTGCTTGAAGCAAAAACCAACTGAAGACCAAGATCATAATAATTGTGATGAATCAGGCTTCATAGTTAGGATCTCATCATCATCATCATTATCATCATTACCAGGATCATTGTATATGTGTGGAATCAGGCTTCGTAGTTATGATCTCATCATCATTATCATCACCAGGATCCTTATAGAAGTGAGGAATCAGACTTCGTAGTTATGATATCATCATTATCATCATTATCATCACCAGGATCCTTATAGAATTGAGGATTCAGGCTTCGTAGTTGTGATATCATTATTATCATCATTATCATCACCAGGATCCTTATAGAATTGAGGAATCAAGCTTTGTAGTTGTGATATCATCATTATCATCATTATCATCTCCAGGATCCTTATAGAAGTGAAGAATCAGGCTTAGTAGTTGTGATATCATCATCATCATCATTATCATTACCAGGATCCTTATAGAAGTGAGGAATCAGGCTTCGTAGTTGTGTTATCATCCTTATCATCATCATTATCACCAGGATCCTTATAGAATTGAGAAATCATGCTTCGTAGTTATGATATCATCATTATCATCAACATCATCATCACCCGGATCCTTATAGAAATTAGAAATCAGGCTTCGTAGTTATGATATCATCATTATCATCACCAGGATCCTTATAGAAGTGAGGAATTAGGCTTCGTAGTTAAGATCTCATCATTATCATCATTATCAGAACCAGGATCCTTGTAGAATTATGGAATCAGGCTTCGTAGTTATGATATTATCATTATCATCATTGTCATCATCATTATTCTCACCTGGATCCTTATAGAAGTGAGGAATCAGTCTTCGTAGTTATGATATTATCATTATCATCATCATCATCTTCACCAGGATCCTTATAGAAGTGAGGAATAAGGCTTCGTAGTTATGATATCATCATTATCATCATTATCATCACCAGGATACTTATAGAAATGAGGAATCAGGCTTCGTAGTAGGGATATCATCATTATCATCATCATCATCATCACCAGGATCCTTATAGAAGTGAGGAATCAGGCTTCGTTGTTATGATATCATCATTATCATCAACATCATCATCACCAGGATCCTTATAGAAATGAGGAATCAGTCTTCGTAGTTATATCATCATTATCGTCATTATCATCACCAGGATCCTTATAGAACTGAGGAATCAGTCTTCGTAATTGTGATATCATCATTATCATCATTATCACCATTATCATCACCAGGATTCTTATAGAAGTGAGGAATCAGGCTTCGTAGTTATGATCTTATCATCATCATCATCATCATCATCATCATCATCATCATCAGGATCCTTATAAAAGTGAGGAATCAGGCTTCGTAGTTATGATCTCCACTTCGATTATACTCCTTTTGTTTCAAATTAATTTAATGTAATGATTTTATTTATTTTAAGATATTTACACAAATATACACAACTATACACACATATATATACATTCTATGACTGTCCTGTCAGTTTCGAGCTTGACCACCTACTTCATCTCGTGTCCTCTCTCCCCCTCCTCTACCTCCCTCTAAATTGTATATGTTCGTAGGTGACTCCTCAGGCCAGCCAGACTGCGACAGATTTTACCACAGAACTGGCATAACCGTTCAGTTTTGTTTGCAGTGACATTTTTTGGGTTCAGGATAGATTTTACCCATTTACGCAGATGGCTTTTGAGACCAGCAAGAGATAGGCACAATTTTCCACATTTGTCACAGTTAGCGTGGTGACTTTGAGGACCCGGTGCTGGACCTTGTTCGCCTTTGCGAATCAGACGTTTTTAAGCGCTGTACTGCATACGGCTGTTCTCAAAGGATTCTATGCTTTCGTGAATCAGTTTCTGCCGTTTTTTCCCATTGGAAATATATATATACATACATACATGCATACATATGGCGATTATAAGTAATTAATTGAAAAATTAAATTATCATTATTAGATATTCCATAACATCTTATTTATTAACAAGTCTCAACTAAAGTCAAGCCCTGTCGGCTTGGGCTGCAGAATACACTGCATCTTTGCAGGAGAGTAAGACTCCCCCAACGAGTGTCCTGGACACTAAACAATCTGATGGTGAGGCTCCTGTAATATGGGAGTTTTGGGGGATACCGAGTACCCCTTCCCTGCCATTGCTCCCAGGACCCCTCCGATAAGGTCCTATATATGGGTTAATAGAAACTAAACTGTGTAAATACGCTAAACGGAATTGTTTGAAATAGAACTGTCTTTAGATTTAACTGTGTATAAACAAGTGAATGATTTTTAATTGAATTGTTAGTGATACATAGCAATACTTCGAACCATTTAACTTTGTTGACATGCCAAACTGATTGTTTGAAATAGAACTGTTTTTATTTAACAATGTGTAAACAAAAAACTGTATTTAACCCATTGACTGTGTGTAAACAAGATCGTACTTATGCTAAACTGAATTGATTGAAATTTAGTGAAACCATTAAACTGTGTGCAAGAAAACGAGCTCAGGCCTGTTTAGAAATCGTATATTTGATATATGTATAAAAGATTTGACAATGGTCAATATGCGACAAAACCAAACCAATCTAAACCAAACCAAACCAATCTACTAAAGTCTAGATGAATTAGATCACCTAAGGGTTTTGATGCGTTTAAAATCCTGCAGTGTACGTCATATAGTAAATAAAGGTTTACAAAGTATATGGAGTTTGATAAATAATTATTTAAAGTTATTGATTTCTAATATTGTTTTATTCTCAAACATATTAAAAGCAATCCTACAGATTACTTTATATAGAAATCGATTAAAATAAAATGAAAATAAGTGTAATCTTTTTGTATACGTTCTTAAATAATTTTGTTAGACTATCAAATTTAATATTTTCTCACCTTGTAACGTAATGGCCAAGGGGTTTCGGTTCATACCTTTGAGTTTAGTTTGGCTGAGAACCTTTCGGCTCAGCACATGGGTTAGTTAGGTCCAAACATGAGCGCAGGTGTTAACGCGGAGGCGTGCGGGCGGATGGAGGAGTCACTCAGATGTCACAATAGTCCGAGACGAAACGGGTGACGGAGTGCGAGTGACGTCACGCACCGGAAGCGCGCAGAGGTTTGCGGAGAATTGAAAAAAAAGTTAGAGAGTTGAATACTAGACGCCAAAACGAAGTGGTTCGACTTTTGGAGCTCGCAGATGCGAGGTGAACTTGCGCCCTATGGGGGCCGCACGAAATGGGGGCCAAATGAATAAGACAGCATAGAAGATTGTGTCTCTCCTCCTTATGTCGAAACCTTTAACTCAAAGTTAATAAAAAGGTTTCGTTCCTGAACAAGAAGTCGTTACGTGTTTTCGAATTTCGAGATTCCGATGTTCATTATATGTTCTATGTTTCTAGGTTTTCGATATGTGGTCATAAACATTCGATGTCGATTTCACCTATTTCGCACATGGCTGTATCTAGCGTTAACTGTGAATATGGTACGACCTTAACTTATTTCAACCAACGTTTTGTTTTCCTGCTTTTCAGATGTTTTTCATAAACATTCACCTCATCTCACAACCAGTCAGAAGCGTAAGTTTGGTCTTCGAAAAGTGTTAAACACATACAGGAATCAACATCTTATAAGGTGACAGTTGTACAACTAGTTAATTCCAATCTTCCTAACCATTCCAGTAAAACGAACCAACTTACACTTACATACTTCACCTCTGTAATCTATAGGACTTGCAAGGAGCGGTAGATGATAGGGAAGGATGACGAGAGAAGCCCAGAGAACTCAATGCTGTCGGCGTGACTTGAATATATATATATATATATATATATATATATATATATATATATATATATATATATATATGAGAAAAATAAATGAAAAAGTGGATAAACCAAAACACTGACAACAGATTTAACAATATTTCGTCCTTATTTAAAGACGAAATATTATTGTTAAATCTGTTTTCAGTATTTTGTTAATCCACTTTTCCACTTATTTTTCTCATCTTGTCAGATTTACCAAAATCTACCATTTCTCTATATATTTCCATACACATATAGACTGTAATCCATATTTGCTATTTTTCAACCTCAAGTTAAACATGAACTGTCATCTGATGAGACAGAGAGTATAATAATATTCTCCTGCGAAATAAATCTATAATGACAATTTAACCAGGTTTGAGTTTCCTTCTAATTGCACTGCATACGCTCTGTATGTGAGTTTTGTTATATAAACCTGGAAGGAAAAAGCGATGTAACAATAGCCATACTCACATAGATTTATATGATATTGCTCATATACGCGAATAATCCACATCCACTGTCTTCGGACGCTGACTGGATATATATATATATATATATATATATATATGATCTTGTAAAAATAAAAGACAACTTACGAAAATCTGAATGTTTTTTCTCGTAAAAGCGCTTAATAACCAAGAAAAAATTTTATTTTATAGAAAACTTTTTAAATGCATATTTATCACTCGTAACAGTAAGTTTTAAGCTTTCGAGGTCATCAAGGGAAAAAGAAAAATTTTCTCTTGCGAATTACCAACAAATAACAGATACAAAGAATTTAAACGCGAAAAACATTCTCTGTCGCTTGATGATCGGGAAAACAAGAAACGGATATTTGCGATTCATATGTGGCATTTAAAAAATTTGGCTGCACACACACACACACACATATATATATATATATATATATATATATATATTAAATGTTTATGTTGGCATATTAAATATTAACTCTTCTCCGTTGATCATACTTAAAGTAAAAATCCAGTGAGAAAACGAAATGTAATCAAATTTTGTTTAACTCTTTGCATAATTAATGTATATTATAACTACTTTTGTTGTTTTATTTTGGTTTTGTTTTTTTTTTTATTATTGTTTAACAATTTTTCTTCTTTAAGAAAAACTTGTTTAACTAGGTCAGAATGTTTATTTGTCCGTGCATACTTTATTCTAAAAATAAGATTAATAGCTTTTAGAATTTAAATTAATCTGACATTTTAAATAAATAACTTATGTGAATTGCTTGCTTTATCACATTATTTTATCACACACTTTAGCTATTATGTTTATATGCTTTAAAAGATTCCCTTACAAATGATATTATCTTATTACAGTTGTAAATATATATTTTACAATCAAAAGATATGGATGTTCTGTAAAAGAGATTAAATCTAACGCTTGTTTTGTTGTGAGTCGATTGTACCTTCTGCTTCTTGTAAACCGGCTATGTTTTTCACAGACGTCCAGATTTTTGATAAATTTCTATCGCAACAGAAATTAATAAAAGTAAAATTTAACTTTTAAAAATCGAATACTAACATCGGAAATTTCTACATCTTATAACGAGAAATATAAAACTAAACCAGAATCAAACAATGAAAAAAAAAACAGAAGAAAAAAGCTCGAAAAAAACATTTTAGAAAAAAATATTATACACAAATATTTATAAGTCTGTAAGAAAAACCTGGACAATCAAAAAGGGAAAGTCAATGAGAATAAAAAGAAGAAAAAAAAAACGCCAAATTACCGGAAATCATGTTACCGCCTCTTCGAATCTTAAAGAATCTTTGAATTCTGTCAGTCGATAAGAAACAGGTTTAAACATTCAATTTTTTTCTTATCCGTGTTCATATTTTGCTTGTCTCATTTTCAAGTCTATTTTTCAACCATTCTTTGTGGTATACAAAAGATTAGTAATGATTTTATTTAAAATTATATGAGAGACGAAAATGTTATATCTGATTTATCTTATTTGCTATAGTCACAATGTTTCGGCCGTCATAGCTTCGGACCTTTTTCAGGTGCTTGTCGTATTTAGTAATGCTCTTGGAATTTCTGACCGAACAGGAGTTGACTGTTCTTATTCTGTTATCTAAATTAGAGATTATCTCATATTGGATATTGTTAATTTGATTTGTAATATCACTTCTGTTCTTTTCACTAACCCAGGGCCACTCTGACCCGGAATGGTAGCACCTGATAGGGCCCTATCCATGGGTTAAATAGAACTAACTGCATACTTATGCTAAACTGAATTGTTTGAATTAGAACTGTTTGAATAAACTGAATAGCTTGAAATAGAAATGCTTTTGACAATTAAACTGTTTTAGATTTAAACTGCGTGTTGGAATTGTTTGAAATGGAACTGTTTTTGACATTGAAACTCTACTTACTCTAAACTGAATTGTTTGATATAGAACTGTTTTGACATTTAACTGTGTGCAAGAAAATTCTATACTTATACTAAACTGAATTATCTCTGCTTGACAAAACTGAATAGTTTGAAATAGAAATATCTTTGACAATTAAACTGTGTACTCATGCTAAATTAAATTGTTTGAAATAGAACTGACAATTTGCATGAAAATAGATTTGGCGTTAAATAACCTACGAAGGTTTATAAAACCCAAACAACTAAACTAACCAAACCTTTCACTGATATAATTATGTTAATATTCAAGAATAGGAATTTTCACTGACCAAAATACTGAACTCAAGACCAACTGGAAACTGCGTACATTTAACGTTTACTTCAAATAAACTATTCAGGTGGCACTATTTTGTATTCTTTAAAATAACATCTATCCTTTCTTAATGAAAGATTTTCATATGGCTTCAATTCTATGCTAGACCGACTGAGAAAGTTATCATCTTTTACCTGATTCATTTAAACACTTTATTCTTTAATGTTCTTTATCCTAATAACTTTATTCCACAGAATTTAAATCTCATTCACAAGAAAATATGTGAACTTTAATTATGATCATTCAAACAGGAAAAAAACTTGATAAATGTTTACAAAATCTGAAACTTTCCTAGAAAAAATTATATCGATTACTATTCGTACGGAGAATGAAATCGGGTTGAATATGTTTGGATAAAGTTCACATATTATCTCATAAATATTGACTAGTGATATACAGATATCTCGAACCGTTAGTCTGTGAGAACAATTAGTACATTCAGGCCAGTTTAGCGTCCGTTTTTCTCCCTCGCCATTGTGAACTGGTTTAGAAGAACTTGCTCATCTTTTTGGTACGGCCAGACGAGGAAAGTTTCATCCATTTAGGTCAGCCTGATTATCCACTTCAGTGATATCTTTCTTTCGTATATATATATATATATATATATATATATATATATATATATATATATATATATTGTCACCCACAGACAGATCTGTTTCGTTCTATCAGAACTCATCAGTGTGGCTAGACAGGCAAGATTCCCGAAGCTGGGATCGAAACCCGGTTGACTCAAACGCCTATCCAAGATTCCACCACTCAGCTACGAGGAAACCAGCGCAAGCGAAGGAAATTTAAACGGTTATGAATTACAATTGTCATTGTTTACATATACCCGCTTAACGGCTACCGAGACCTCGATTCATATGAAGAGCCTTGCATATACGCTAATGGCAACACAATTACTTCATTCGCTAGAGAGCTCAACCCTACCTTATATATTTTCTTCCACAGATATATATATATATATATATATATATATATATATATATATATATATATATATATATATATATATATATATTACGAAAACTCTGTATACCCTTTCCTTGCACATTTACCACATATATAATTAAGTGGCATCATTGCTATAATAAATGATAATAACGACAAACAATCTTCCGGGAAGATACTTATTTGGATTTTTACCTTAACTAGGATTTGTTCTTGGGGTATTAGTACAACCCTCTACTCTTCCTTTAATGATGTAGATTACGACTCAAATATTTTGAACATTGTCAAACATTCTACTACCGACCTTAGTGGGATAAGGTCGTATGCATTTTTGTGGTTTATCTTGGAGTCCCTGAGACGCCATATCAACACCATTCCCAATAGTGACAAGTCCACTTCCTCCTTCTTTTCTAGTAATGTAAAGTCTATCCCCATCATTTCTTGGGTGTGGGCCTTGTGCACTGTCATCTGTTCTGTTTTCAATGTTTCTGAGCTTCTTCCTTATCCAGTTAAAGAAGAATACAGAGTATCTAACCAAGGAAACTCCCAGGGTATTTTTATACTGTAGATTAAGTTTCTTCTATAGAGTTTGATTTCAAGTAGTTTCCTTATAATCTCTGATATACTTCTTTTTGACTTCGTTTTTAATTTTTGTTGGCTTGATTGTGTCTACTTCATATATAACCAGGTGCTTGTGGCTTTCTTTTTTATTCAGACGTATTCTTGTATACCTTTTGGTGGTTTACCCATGCCACGACTTAATTTCCCTCCTTGTCTTTACTTCCTTTAGTCTATATATAGTTGGTCATTCGTCCCTCTTGTTCCTTTGCGATATCCTTTTTGTTCCTCAGGAAATAGTCTTCAGCTTTCGAGTGAGCGACAACTTTCATCTCTTATTAGTGCCATATAGTACCCTATAGTGTTATTGTCGTCATCCGTCTTGTTGTTTACAATTTTTTCACACCAGTTTTATCGGTTGATTTTCTCTGAGGTCAGTTTGACAACAAGTCTTCATATTTTTTCAGGACTCTTCTCAGTACCCGAACTGATTGTGGTTTAGGCCGTCTCTAATTCTTCTTCCTGTTTTCGGAATTGTTCCAAATAATTTCTCGGTGCTTTGTATCACTGTCATCTTCATATTTCTTAACATTTTTCGGCTTTTGACAATGTCCAGCTATTTATCCAGTTTTTCGCTTTCCTTTCCTTTTTCTCTGTTACCTTCTGCAATAACAAAATGAAAATTATTTTTTATTTATTAAGTAAAACGAGATCTAGTCTTTCTGGCTGAGATTGGGTGATTCATTTTTATCTCATATACCAGTTGTCTACATGGTCAACGTTTAACCACTTACACAATAACCAATGGATCATCTTTCCCACTCAGTCATGCCTTCTCTTGTCCCTCTTCAGTGTCAGTCTGCTACATTCACTTATTATGGAATTTACTCACTCTCTCTCTCTCTCCCACTCTCTCTCTCTCTCCCACTCTCTCCCCCTTTCACTCTCACCCCCTCTCACTCTCTCTCCCCCTCTCTCTCCCCCACTCTTTCTTACTCTTACTCTCTCACCCCCTCTCCCTCTCTCTTTCTTTTTACATAGCCTACACTTACAATTTTCCTGGATATTATCTCTTCTATTTTTTATGTAATTGATCTTTATTGCATTATTCTGGGGTTTTATTAATAGTAATTCACTTTCTCTTTTTAGGTTTCCTCCCAATTGGCATTTTCTTCTCGTAAGCAATTTCCTTATTTAGTCTCCTGAAGTATCCATGTTTTTCTTCCCATTTTTCTTTTCTCGATTTAATAATTCCTCTCATTCTTTGTGTCCTTCTGCTATTTGTTGCTGTTGCTGTAATTAAACTCTGTTCTTTTTCGTATATTTTTGGAGTTACCGCATCAATACCATTCTCAATAGTGGCCGTTTCCTACTTTTCTTTCCTTTGTTTAGGTTTTTTTGTTTTATTGGCATACCAACCTTTGTTGTTTATTTAATGCCGAAGCTATCATTCCAGAAGAACAGAAGTGGTGCTATTTAACCCATAAGGGGGTTCATACCTTTCCCAAGGGAATTTGTCCGAAAGTGAACGTAATAGCGCGACTGAAGTTCGAACTCGTTTACTACGATTCAGCAGTCCAGCATTTTAACCCTCTCCTTTTCTCATAGCATAAAGTCTATCTCCATTATTTCTTGGGTGTGCGGCCTTGTGCACTGTCATCGGTTCTGTTTTCAATGTTTCTGAGCTTCTTCCTTATCCAGTTAAAGAAGGATACAGAGTAGTTTACTAGGGAGACAAAGTATCTTACCAGATATTTATATACCTTAGATTAACTTCCTTCCACTGAGTTTGATTGCAAGTAGTTTCCTTGTAATCTCTGACATACTTCTTTTTTTTTTACTTCGATTTTCATTTCTGTTGGCTTGATTGTGTCTGCTTCATATATTTCCAGGTACTTGTAGCTTTCTTCAAACATTTTTATGCTTTCCTGTTTTAGTTGTACTTCAATTATTTTTCTCTTCTTTCTTTAACCATTGATTATTTTAAGCATTGCACATTTCTCAATTTTAAAGAGACTAAATTTTCCCCCGAATTTCTAATTCATCTAATGACAGATCAATTCTTATTTGTACGGTTTTAAAAAGATTTACGAAAAGTATTAAATTACGACAATGCTATTTTCTTTATTTTCATGCAAAGAAATTTAGTTTAAAAAGGAATACTTAAATAAAAAGAAATAAATTTAAATTGTTTTTTTTTGTTTGTTTGTTTAGCCTTTTCTTTTCCGTCGCTACTTAACATATTTATGTCTGGCCCAGTCGGCTGGGGCTGTAGAATACACTGACTCTGCTGAGGGGTAAGACTCCACCAACGGGTGTCCTAAATAATCTGATGTTGAGGCTCCAGTAATACTGGAGCTTTAGGGAATACGGAGCACCTCTTTATAGCCATCGCTCCCAAGTCCACTCTGGCCAGGAGTGGTAGCACCTGATTGGGTCCTATCTATGGGTCAAATAGAACTAAACTGTGTATTTATGCTAAAGTGAATTGTTTAAAAATGTATTTGCCATTAAATAACCTACGATGGTTGATATGCCACAAAACCAAACCAAACCAAATCCTATATATTTAATATGTATGTATAAATAGGATTTGGCATTAAATAACCTACAATGATTGATTTGCCATAAAATCCAACCCAACCAAATCCTATATATTTGATATATATGTATAAATAGGATTTGACATTAAATAACCTACAACGGTTGATATGCCATAAAACCCAACCAAAGTAAATCATATATATTTAGTATATATAGAGGATTTTGCACTAAATAACCGACAATGGTTGATATGCCATAAAACCCAACCAAATCAAATCATATATTTGATATATATGTATAAATAGGATTTGACATTAAATAACCTACAACGGTTGATATGCCATAAAACCCAACCAAATCAAATCATATATTTGATATATATGTATAAATAGGATTTGACATTAAATAACCTACAACGGTTGATATGCCATAAAACCCAACCAAATCAAATCATATATTTGATATATATGTATAAATAGGATTTGACATTAAATAACCTACAACGGTTGATATGCCATAAAACCCAACCAAATCAAATCATATATTTGATATATATGTATAAATAGGATTTGACATTAAATAACCTACAACGGTTGATATGCCATAAAACCCAACCAAATCAAATCATATATTTGATATATATGTATAAATAGGATTTGACATTAAATAACCTACAACGGTTGATATGCCATAAAAGCCAACCAAACCAAACTATACTCATGTCTTAGTTTTTATTTTACAAGAATCTCTTTAAATTTGATGAATTATTATTGCCAAACTAAATTTATGACCGAGCAATTCTTTGTTAAAAAAAAAGCAATCTCTACCCGGAGTTTTCTTTCGTGTCAGACATAAGAAGAGTTTATCCCTGGTAAAATATAAATAATACAAACTCTAAAGTTATATATCATTACGTTCTGAATTTATGGAACCGCTAAGTTGCCCAACACACACCCTCATTTTTTTTTTTTTATTTGAAAGTCATCTCACTAACGATCAATTCTTCATAAAAATATGTTAAACACATTTTAAGGGTCAGTACAAATGCAAAATGGATAAAGTGAGAGTTGAAAATACTAAAAATACTAAACCAACTTATAAGAAAAAAAAACAAAAACGATAACGGTTATTTTTAACCGTTCTCATATTCTAAACAAGTAAAATTAAAAGCTTTTAGTCGTCTTGCCGTTCTTAGAAGTAAGATATATATATATATATATATATATATATATATATATATATATATATATATATATATATATAATTCATCATATATATATATATATATATATATATATATATATATATATATATATATATATATATATCCTTACATTATCCAATGCCAAGTCAGCTGATGGTGGGAACGATTCTATTTCCAGATTTTCTTTCTACAATATCCATGTAATTCAAAATCCAAAAGAGAACTCAATGTAAAATGATAAATTATAGAGCAAATAATATATATATATATATTATATATATATATATATATATATATATATATAGATAGATAGATAGATAGATAGATAGATAGATAAAAAAAATTAAAATTACTGATAGGACAAACTATTTGATGATAGAATCATTTTTATATATTTGGGTAATATAATATAGAATTCTTACAACTCAAAAATTGATTATGCCTTTTCACTAAAAAAACATAAATATCATTCAAAGTCAGTTCTTTTTCTTTTATAACTTATCATAAATCTTTTTTTCTTTTTCTATTCTTCGTTTTCTTTTTCTTTACTTTTCCTTTATTTTTCCCTTTTCTTTCTCTTCTTTTTCTTTTTCTTTTCTTTTTCTTGTTCTTTATATTTTTCTTTTCCTTTTTCCTTTATAATTCATATTGTTTTGGGTTTTTTGTTTTGTTTTTATTTTTTGTCGGGGAGTATGACCACCAATTTCTTTTCTTTTTTGTTTGTTTTTTTTTACTCAACGGACCTTGGAACATATTTTTTGCAAATTAGTTTTTAAAAAGTCGTTGAAGATCGTCAGCTGCTAACTTACGATCAAATCTCATTTGAAGTACCAGTCATTGATAAATCCATGAAATTACCCTATCTTTTTTTTTTTTCATTGTTTTTTTAATGCAAAATCAATCCTCATATAAAACCAGTAGTGGCACTATTTAACCCTTGATGAGGTGGGTAAGGGGGTTCATATTTTTCCCGGGCGTATTAGTCCGAAAGTGAACATAATAGAATGACTGGCGTTAGAACTCACTTAGAACAATGTCGCAATCAAACACGTTCCAATTTTAGTATATGTACCTCCGAGGCTAGCTACTCCGCCATGAAGTTAAGAAGCGGTGAGCCTGGTTGGGAAAATAAGTGGGTTACCACTTGATCATGGCAGGTATTATAAACAAACTAATCCCTGTGTCAGACTAAGCAAAGATTAGTTAATAAAAAAAATCAACCGTTAAAACACAAAAGTTAAATACATTGAAATTAATATAGTTTATAATGTTTTCTATAAACCAAAAAGTAATAAATTTTACCTTTATACAGTTATTTTAGTCGGTCGAATCATGCTTTGTATAATTAAAAGATAGTAAATTCTTCAAAAGATATGGATAGTTTTTCTTGGAAACAACCAAAATTCAATAAAGTTAATGCTGTTATTGTTACATCGAATGCTATATAATCCCATTACTTAGAAGTTAATGATAAAAACATTCAACATTTCCACAAACCATAGCTATGATTTAGAAGTGTATTCTTACCAAATAAATATAGGCACAAAAAAAGAAAGAAAAAAAAAAGAGAACAATGTTTATGCTCGTCTAGAAATGACTCCACAGTAAAGGGACTGAAGGTAATGAAATCAGGCACTCCATCATTAGATATTAAACTGACAAAAACATTGCAAACACACCTTGGAGAAGAAAGCTTTTTGTTTATTTTGTTGTTTTTATTGTTATTATTAACAAAATTCTACATATCTACAGACATGAATATCATGACAAGTAAAATACATAAAAATGTACTATTAGTGTAGCATCGTCCTGAAATATATATATATATATATATATATATATATATATATATATATATATATATATATATAGTTGTTCATACCGAGTTGTTCTTACCGAGTTTCAATGCAGTGGAGTTTGGTGATAAATAATACATAACGATATTTATTTTAATTTCCTCCTAAAATTATAAAATTATGTTATTTTTTGGTTTAGAAAAATATTTATTTCTTATTAAAAATATTCGTTGTGTGTTTGTTTATTGGAGATATTGTTCATACATTCATTTACCCAACTCCTCTGCATGAGCAGGATGTGACACAAGGTCAGTTTTTTAAATGGAGTAAAACAGTTTAGAATTTTGAGTTTTTCTTCTCCTAGACTGGTTGCTATACTAAAGTTAAAGAGTACAGTCTGCCCTACTATTTATCCATAGCTAGAAGAATAATTGGATCCATAGTTTTTCCAAGGATATTCGTGCTATTTGAAATGCAAACAGCCTCGTCTAGGTTTGAACTTGGGACGCCAGGTTCATTTCCGAAGACGATAGCCATTACACTACGGACACATCCCGTATGTATGTATGTATGTATGTATGAATGTATCTAGGTTAAAGCATTAGTTTTAAAAATGATAGTACTTCGGTTCTCTCGTTATTTCAAATCACTGATTGTTGCTACTGGTTCAATTCATAGATGGAAAATTCTGACATTTATCATTTACCCAAATAATCTTAAAAGAATAAATTACAATATTTCCACCTGACATAGTGTCAGAGACCAACTTCATTTTTTACCACGAAATATGAGATTTCATAAAAAAAAATTTTAAAGCTTATATATATTTACCAACCCCTCCGCTCGGGCAAGAAATGACACAAGGTCAATTTTTAATCTAGACTAGTTGCCTCACCAAGGCGGAAAAACCAGTCTGCCCTACTATTTATCCAAAGCTGGAGGGAGAATAATTGGATTCATACCTTTCCCAAGGGTATTAGTGCTATGTAAAATGCAAACAGTCTCGTCCAGGATTTGAACTCGTGTCGCCGTGTCCATTTCCTACGACGCTAACCATTACACCACGGGCACCTCCTTAAAGCTTATAAAAGTTTTTTTTGTTTGTTTGTTTATTTTTGCTTTGCTTTGTTTGTTTTAACTAATCAATATCCAAAGTAATTTATCGGGAACTTTTGGTGAATTGGAGAGAAGTCAGAATTCTAAGAATAAAATTGATTTCAACGGAAAAAAAATCTATCATCCAAGTGACGGGTTTTAATTCTGAGGCAAAATAATGAAAGATTGGTAACAATATTACAGTGAGATAATTTTGACATAGGGATAATAATTGTTTTCGCTGTTCATTTTTATTTGGTTTTAAAACTGTAGAATACACCGACTGCACCTCTGCAGAGGGGTAAGACCCCTACAACCACCCAACGAATGTCCTGTATATGACCCTAAACAATGGTGAGGTTCCAGTGATGCTGGAGCTTTGAGAAATGCGGAGTACCCCTTTATTGCCATCGCTCCCAGGTCCACTCTGGCCTAGAATGGTAACACCTGATAGAGCCCAATCAATGGGTTGAATAGAACTAAACTGTATACTTATGCTAAACTAAATTGTTTGAATTAGAACTCTTTGACTAAACTGAATAGCTTGAAATAGAAATATTTTTGACAACTAAACTGTGTACTTACATTTAAACTTCGTACTTATGCTAAACTGAATTGTTTGAAATGGAACTGTTTTTGACATTGAAACTATACTTACGCTAAACGGAATTGTTTGAAATAGAACAGTTTTGACATTTAACTGAGCGTGGAGAAAATCTATATTTATACTAAACTGAATTGTTTGAATTAGAACAGTTTGAATAAACTGAATAGCTTGAAATAGAAATGTTTTTAAATGAAAATGTGTACTCTTGCTAAACTGAGTTGTTTGAAATAGAACTGTTTATTTGTATAAAAGTGGATTTGGTATTAAATAACCTACAAAGGTTGATGTGCCATAAAACCCAAACAACCAACTAAAAACCAAAATAAAAAATATCCAGTTAATTTTCTTCCAAACTTTTCTTCTGTGTATTTCAGCATAATTTTACAAGATTATAACGAAATTACAGACGTTAAAGTAACTCTGAAGTTCATTGGCTTACTTACCGGGAAAACACCAAAACCTCCTGCAATAGACTTTTACAATATTTATGATACAACTTCTGAAAATTTTCAGACTAAATTACAAATTATTTTCCATTAAAGATTGATGAAACATGTTTCAGTTTTGTTTTTTTTTATTTGGTTTTTTGTTTTTATATTTGGGGGGGCGTTATATTTTCTCCCCCCCTCTCTCTCTCTCCAACTGTCTATCTTATACATTTTCATATACAAGTATGTGCGCACATGTATACATGCCTCTCTCTCTCTCTCTCTCTCTCTCTCTCTCTCTCTCTCTCTCTCTCTCTATTTACCTCCATTTGTTTCTCTTTTCATCTTGTCGAATTCATTGCCTATCTATAACTTGACTCGGTCCGTTATTACAATCATCTTCCTTTTCTTTGTATCTTTCACTCTAACTTTTCTTACTATCGTTATTAATATTAGGATTATTATTTATGCAGTTGATGTTGCTTTTATTATTTTAACTGCTTGCGAGATTTTCATTCCTGTTTTGATTGGTCGTTATTCAGTGAAATTTGATTGGACAAGTGTCCTGTGATCTCCAGGACTCTTCAAAGTATTCTAGCTTATTTTGAAAAGTGCAGTGATCTGGAAAGTCTCTATTCTTCCTCTAATCTCCGGATCGTCTATTCTCTCTTACAAACCTTTTAGTACTGCTCCAAGGGCACTAACCACAATTAACCTCGTCATCACCTTCATGTTCAACAAGTTTGAGTGACAGCAAGTCTCCTCAAGTCTCCAGAACTCTTCTAAATATTCTGACCATTCTCAATAATGCTGTAGTTTGGATGGTCTCTACTCGTCTGCCAACTTCCAAGTCCTCCAGTCCCTTTAATAATCATTTAGTTACTGTACCAAAAGCACCAATCACAATTGGTATAATTATCACCTTCATATTCCATAGTTTTTTTTTTCAATTCCATTGCACGGTCGAGGTACTTATCCTTCTTTTCACATTCTCTCAAATTTATTCTGTGGTCAGCCGGTATTATTATAATTATTCCTTGCGACTTTTTCGCTTCAGAGTTATCAGGAGGGTTTCACTGGAGTCTGAATGATAGCAAGTCTCTTCACGTCTCCAGGACTCTTCTTAGTATCCTTACTGATCTTAACAATGGATGGCCTCTTTTTGTCCTTTGATTTCCAATTCTTCCAATCCCCTTTCCAAACTTTTGGAGATCATTCCAAATAAACCAGCTTTTGATATCACTGTTACCTTCATGTTCCATGGCTTTCTTAATTATCTGTCAAGGTCTAAGTACTTGTTACTGTATTCGATTTTCGTTTTATTTTTACTCTGTGGTCCACTGGAATAGTGAAATCCACAAGACACCAAATTCTTTGTGTGTGTGTGTGTGTGTGTGTGTGTGTGTGTGTGTGTGTGTGTGTGTGTGTGTGTGTGTGTGTGTGTTAATTATCACTCTGGGTGTCTTCATGGTGTAATGGTTAAAGCGAAGGACTGTCGAATCGTAGTATGCGAGTTCGAACTCCAGTCGCGCTATTACGTTCACTTTTGGACTAATACCCTTGGGAAAGGTATGAACCACCTTATCCTCCCAGCTATGGGTTAAATAGTGCCACTACTGTTCTTCTAGAAGGATGACTTTGGCATTTAATAACCCACGAAGGTTGATTTGTCATAAAACAAAGAAACCCATCCTGATTATCACAACATCTGGTTTTCTGGCCGGTATTAGGTGATCTGATTGTATCTCAAAATCTCAAAGATTTTAATGCCTCTCATTCTCTAGTACAGATTCTAGTTTGTGCAATACCATTTAGCAGTAAAGGTCAAATTTAGATTTTTTGCACAATTCCCAATAGATCACTTTTCCCCCACTCAGTCGTGGCTAATCGGCTACTCCTTTGGTGTTAGTTTGCTACATTCGCTCTCTATGGGATTAATTATTGTGTCTTTATCACCATATAACCTATACCTGCTATTCTGTTGTATATTATTAATTTTGGCTTCGATATAAGTAAGAAGTAAAGTTGGCGACTTTAGTCGAGGGTGACCCGAAGGCACCTTTTCAATAGCTACTACACCAATGTGTAGGGGAGGGAGCTACTCCTTTCCAAGGATTGCACCACTTTACCCTTGATCCTTACTTTATAATGCTTAGTACTAAACAAGGCGGCATCAAGTACCATTTTTTGAGTCTTTGGTATGACTCGACCTGGGATTGAACCCCGGCCTCTCGGACTATTGGCGAACACTCTACTCTACTGGCCTTCGATATAATTAGTTCATTTGGCATTCTTTTTTGCTGCTGTAATATATGATTCAGTTTCTCTCTCTGGCTTTACTTTTCCTTGCTATTCCCAGACTTGCGAGCAACCTCCCCAGTTTGTTGCTTGAAATATCCATACTGTTGTTTTTCTTTCCATTTCTGTTTCCTATTTATTGTTCTATTTGTCCTTATGTAGTCTGTTCTGTTACTGGTTCCTGTAATTAGTCTTTATTTGCTCTTTTTTATGAAGTCTTCAAGTCCTCGTATCGATGCATCTACACAGTCTTTAATACTACCAATTTCGCTTACTTTTTTTTTTTTACGCATACAGTCTGTCTATGTCATCTCTTTAATGCATCGTCATCAATTTCCCTGTCCTTTGGTTCATTTGTCTGTGTTCATCCTTTGTCCATTTTAAGAATGATCTCGAGTATCTTAACAGGAGAGGAGGGACTCTTAAGAGGTTTATCCCTTTTGATGAGATTTCTACTGCAGAGAAGTTTTCTCGTTCTTCTGAAGTACTCTTTTTTTATTTCATCTCTGCTTGTTTGCTCTTGTCCACTTCTCAATATTCCCAAGTACTCGTACTTTTCATTTTCTACAAGCATTCTTATGTTTTCCAGATTTTTTAGTTTTATCACTTCAGTAATTTCTCTTTTTCCACTTTTCATTATTAACAGGACACATTTTGCAATGTCAAATTCCATTCCTATATTTCGGCTGTATTCTCATTCTTACTTTTTTTTCTAAATATTCTAATTATTTGTATCAGAGTCTCCATTATTATTATTATTATTATTATTATTATTATTATTATTATTATTATTCCTCTATGGGTTAAATAGTATCACAGCTGTTCTACAAGAATGGTTTTAGTATTAAGTAACCTACAAAGTTTGATATGCCATTAAACAAAGAAAACAAATCAAGAAACCAAATTATTATTATTATTATTATTATTATTATTTACTCCTTGAGAGTTTTTCACATCAGCGTTAGCTGATAGTTTTCCAATGGAGTTTGAGTGACAGAAAGTCTCCTCAAGTCTGTCTGCAGGACTCTTCTCAGTATTCTGGCCGATCTTAACAATGCTGTAGTTTAGACAGTCTACACCCGTCCCGTTATTTCCAAGTCCTCCAGTCCTTGTACCAATCCTTTTTTGACTGTATCAAGCGCGCCAATTACAATTGGTATAATCATCACTTTCATGTTCCACAGTTTTTCAATTCCCTACTAAGGTCGCAGTACTTATACCTCTTTTTGCATTCTTTCACATTTACTCTGTGGTCTGCCGGGACAGCAAAGTCCACAATTCGCCAAGTTCTCTCTTTTTTGTCTGGTCGTCTGGTCGAGATTTGATGATCTGTTTGTAACTCAAAATCACAGAGAAGTTTGTGCGTCTAATTCTCCAGGACAGATTCTGGGTTTCGCATATCGTACCATTTGTTTGTATGGTCAAATTTCAGTTTCTTACAAAATTCCCAATGGATCGTATTTAGTCTTATACTCTTTCTGTGCAAATTTCCTGCATTCAGTTATTATGTAATTGATTGTTTCGTCTCTTTCACTACATAATTTATTATTATTATTATTTTACTCCTTGAGTATTTTTTACACCAGCTTTAGCTGTGGGTCTTTCACAGGAGATTGAGTGACAGCAAGTATCTTCTGATCTACCCGACCCTTTTGAGTATTTTAACCGATCTTAACAATGCTGAGTTCGGGATGGTCTCGATTCTTTCACTTATTTAGAGTTCTTCCAAACTCAAAAGAGATTGGAAGAGCTGTAAATTGGAATAACTTCTGAGATTGTAAGAGGACTTTGGGAACTGTTCCAGGCCAATCAATTACAATTGGTATCACCTTCACATTCCACAGACTTCTCAGCTCTCTTTAGGGCCCAAGTATTTGTTGATCTATTCGCTCGCAGTTGTTCATCATAACGGGAAAATTCACTAGATGGAAAATTCTTGTGTGTGTGTGTTAGTGTGTACGTGCATGAGTGTGTGTTAATTAACACTAAGTCTGGATTTCTAGTTGGGATTAGGTGATCTTTTTATATTTCAAAATCCCAAAGAATTTTGTGTCTGGATTGAGACACATATGTGTCTAGAATGGGACACATAATCTCGGATGGATTGGATTTTGTGCATATCTTTTGCACAATTCACAGAGTATCACCTTTCTTACCCAGACATGCAGAGTCTTGTAATCTTTTGTGTTAGTTTGCTGCATTCCCTTAATACGACATTAACCGTCTCAACTCTGTCTCTACAGAACCAAAACTTGCTACTCTGTGGCGTATTATCAACTTTGGCTTTAGTATATTTCGTCATAAGGACGAAATATTCTTTCGTACTGCCATTACGTGAGATTCAATTTCTCTCACAAAGTTTCCCTTTCTCTGCCACGTCCGAGCCATCTCGTGTGCAATCTTACCAATTTGTTACTTGAAATATTCATACAGTTGTTTTTCTTCCCACTTCTGTTTTTTTTTAATTTTATTTTGTTTTTTTGTTGTTCTTTTTTGTTCTTGTTTTTGTTTTTGCTTTTCTTATGTTACCATTGCTGTTACTGACTGCTGTAATTAGTCTTTCTTTGCTCTTTTTAATTTTGTTCACGAATTCTTGAATTCTTCTACGTAATCCTACTTGTACTTGTACTTTTCTTCGAGCGTTTTGATGCTTTCCTAATTTGCAGTTCTGTTCCTTCTATTATTTTTCTTTTCCCATTCTTAATAATCAACAATGAATATTTTTCAATGCCAAATTTCATTCCTAGATCTTAGCTGTATATTCTTATTGTTTCTACAAGAGATTCTTGTTCTTTTTCATTTTTGGTAAATAGCTAGATATAATCCATGTACATAATATGCTTTACCTTTCCCTGTGATTTTGCGGTTGGTAGCACCATATGCACTTCTTAAGTATATAATTGAATGACATTATTGCCATTACAAATAGTAATGGCGACAATGAGACTCCTTGGAAGATGCTTCTTTGGATTTTCACCTCCGCTAGGTTTTCTTCTACTGCAGCTTATTCTACCTTCCAGTTTTCAATTACTTGTGTGATGAAGTTTGACTTCGTCGGATATTTTGTATTTTTTTGACAGAATCTTATCCGCGTTTGAGGGATTATATCATTGGTCAATCGGTGCCATGGCTACCTTTTTTTTTTACCTTTTTTACCTCCTTAAAGTGTCCTATCTACATATGGTAGGTCAATTGTTTCTTCCCTTGCAGCATCCTTTCTATTTTTAGAAAGGGTCTGCGGCATACAAGTGGATAGTATATATTTCTTTTCTTATCTGTGCATTGAGGATTATCCTCATCATGTGTAAACACGATGCTGGTGTATAGTTGCTAGGGAATCTTTTCGGGTCAGCGTAGTTTTCTCTTTTGGAATCCATTCTAGTATACCTGCTTCTTCTTGGCGTTTTTAAACACGATACGGGTTTATAGTTACTGGGGAATTTTTCTGGATCACAGTAGTTTTCTTTTGGAAGCCATTCTAGCATACCTGCTTCTTCTAGATATTCTAAAATACGATACTCGTGTATAGTTTCTGGGGAATCTTCCTGGATCATCGTAGTTTTCTTTTTGGGGATCCATTCTAGTATACCTGCTTCTTCTAGACAGTTTAAAATACGATACTGGTGTACAATTGCTGGGGGCTCCTTCTGGATCAGCGTTGTTTTCTCTTTTAACATCCATTCTAGTTTAGCTGCTTCTTCTAGATATTTTAAAACACGGTACTGATGTATAGTTACTGGGGAATCTTTTTATATCAGCGTAGTCTTCTCTTTTGGTATCCATTCTTGTAGACCTGCTTCTTCTAGACATTGTTTAACACAATACTGATGTGTAGTTGCTGGGGAGTCTTTCCGAATCAGCGTAGTCTTCTCTTGTGGCATTTCTAAACATTTACTCAGTTATTGAGTCACCCTGAGGTGGATGGACATGAATTTAAACCAGAATCCATATAGTGTTGTTGTTGTTGTTGTTGTTGTTGTTGTTGTTGTTGTTGTTGTTGTTGTTTTACTCAATGCGAAATTTTCACTCAAGTATTAAGTTGTGATTTTCATTAAATCCCCAGTTACAGCAAGTATCCTTAATAGAACAGGACTCCTCTAAGTATTCTAACTGGTGTCAGTTGTGCAGTGGTCTAAACAGTCTCGATTCTTCCTCGGGTTTCTATTTCCAAAAGATTCTGAAGGGGGGATTTTTCAATGGTCCCATCTATGATTGTTATCACTGTCATTTTCATGTTTCACAATTTTTTTAACTCTCTGGCAAGGTCTACGTATTTGTCAAGTTTTTCATTTTCCTTTATTTTTTTTACCGTGTGAATCGATGAAGTCCACTTTGCTCTTGTTGATTATTACTAGATTTTATATTCTGGGTAGAAATGGGGGATCTATTTCTATTCCAAAATCAAAGGGAATTTTGTTCCTCTACTTTTCCAAGACTGAAGAATAAGTCAACAAAATGTAGTAAATTGTGGTTTTTGTCCGAATGACAACCAGTCTCCTCAGCTCTCAGGGAATCTTGTATGTTTTCAAGCCGACCTCAGTACAACGGTGGTCTTTATGATCTCAGTTCTTCATTGGATCATCATTTCTACAGTATCTTTTCAGGCTTTTTCGTGATTCTTCGAATGGCTTGATATATGATTGGTATCATTGTTACTTTCATTTACCATAGCTTGTTCATTCTTATTTTTCAGAACAGATTCTGGTCTGTGTTTGTGAGGCGTGCGTGAAAAGTAATGGAACTAGAGTCACAAAGAATTTATTTCAATTTCAAACAACAAACCACATAGTTTCCCCTTCAAAATAATTCCCCTCGAGTCTAATACACCTCATCTTTCTCTGACATACTGCAATTCAAAAAGGAAACGATTCGGCAGTGGTGTCCTGCAGATCCATCGTTACGGACCTTCAAGATGGGTCCCCTTGATGATCTCCGTGTGCTTGGGGAAAAGAAAAATATCGCACAAAGCAAGATCAGGTGAATAGGAAGGCTGTTTCAGTACGATAATGTTTCTCTCAACCAGTGACAGTCGGATGCTCAGGACATTCTTAACAGGTGAAGCAGCCACAATTTGTCCTGCCACAACGATAGTTCCTTCTCGCGCACTGAGTGAAGAATACATCGCAGGATCTCTTTGTTGACTTGCTGGTTGATCATCTTGCCCTATGTTAAGAACTTTCTGCAGACGATGAACCTCACATTGAAGAACGTGATCCACTTGATTTTGACTTTTGACTTTGTCTTGCTTTCTTCGACCTTGGCGACGTCGGGGACTTCCACTGACTTCTTTAACGCTTCCAGGTTGTTCTCTAAAATCCCTATCTCATCACCAGTGATGACTTTACGAAGCAAGTCTGGTGGGGGTCGATGTTATCTTGACACACCCGCATGTAGTGCCCTTTCTGATTATCATTTAGCAATCTCGACACCTTTTTTGCGCAGACTTTATGAATGCCTAAATCTTCGGTGATAATCTTCCAAACACTGAACACTTTTATGTTCAACTGATTTGCGATCATTCGAATTGTCAATCGACGTTCCCTTCATTCCACCTGCCTGACTCGCTCAACATTGACCTGAAGGCCTCGCCGTTGACCTGAAGGCCTCCCACTCCTGAAGTCATCTTTTATCTCCTCGTGCTATTCTTTGAATCACTCAAAAACACGTGTACGCAACATGGTCTTATCTCTATACACATGCTCAAGTATTTCAAGTGCTTGTGACAGATTTTCCCCAACTGGACAAAAAATTTTAGGTTTATTCGTTGCTCGGTGCTGTTGGCTGAACGCCCTGAAAAAGAGGAGGTGTAAACAAAAGTATGTAAAAAAAAATTCAATGGTTCCACACAGCAAAGATTGCAATTATATACTCCTTGGATATAATTTTAGGTAATAACACAATCCGCTTATCCCTCTTTCACCAATATCACGCCCAGTCCTGCAACTCTTCAGACAGACCTCGTATACTATTTGTCAGTATGATCAAAATTTAATCGCTTACACAATTCCCAGTGGATCACCTTCCCTACCCTATCATACCTGCTCCTCTACTTCTTCTGTGCTAGTTTTCTGCATTCACTTATGATATGGTTTCTTGTTTTATCTATGTTCATAATGCCAACACTGACAATTTTCTTGAGTCTTATCTATTTCTATTATTAGTCTTTTACTTAATTTGTTTTTATGTCGTTATTTTGAGCTGCTATTAATATTGATTTTGCTTCGATCTTTAGGTTTCCTTTTCGTGCCCACGTTCAGGTGCAAATGTCTTTAATTAGTTTTTATAGTTCTATTAAAAGCATTATTATTAATATTATTATTATTTACTCCATGAGAGTTTTTCAGATCAGTTTTCGCTGATGTTATTTCACTGGAGTTTGAATGACAGCAAGTCTCCTCAAGTCTCCAGGACTCTTCTCAATATTCTTCTCAATAATGTTGTAGTTTGGATGGTCTCCCCTTGTTCCCTTATTTCCAAATCCTCTTGTCCTTTTACCAATCCTTGGGTGACTGTACCAAAAGCACCAATCACGATTGGTATAATTATCACCTTCATGTTCAAAAATTTTTTCAATTCCCTAGCAAGGTCGAGGTACTCATCCTTCTTTTCACTTTCCTTCATTTTTATTCTGTGGTCAGCTGGGACAGTAAAGTCCACAATTTTGCAACTTTTTTTTTAGGTTGATTATTATAAGGTATGGTTTTCTGGCCTAGATTTGGTGATCCGCTGTATGTCAAAGTCCCACAGGAATTTATGTGTGTCATTCTCAAGGACAGATGCTAGGTTGTGCATATACCATTAGTTCGTATGGTCAAATTTCAATTTCTTGCACAATTTCCAGTGGATCACATTGCCTACCCAGTTGTGTCTAGTCTTATACTCTTTCTGTGCTCATTTGCTGCATTCGCTTATTATGTGATTGATCGTTTCGTCTCTATCACCACATAACCCACATTTGCTATTTTGATGTGTGTTATCTATTCTCGCTCTGATATGATTGGTTCTTATGGTGTTGTTTTGTGCTGCTATTAGGAGAGATTCAGTTTCTCTCTTAAGGTTTCTTTTTCTTAGCCAGGTCCAGGTTTTCTCTTGTGAGATGCTGTTTATTAGTCGTTTAAAACGCCCATAGAGTTGTTTTTCTTCTAATTTTTGTTTCCTAGTTATTGTCATTCTCTTGTCCATCGTGTTGACAATATCGTTTATGGTGGCTCTAATCTGTCACCGTTCGTGTTTTTCTATGTAGTTATCGAGTCGTTGTATCGAGGCGTCAACGCTGTCTTCAATGCTGACAATTCCTCTTCCTCCCTCTTTTTTTGATACATATAGTCTGTCAACGTCATCTCTAGGATATAATGCCTTCTGCAGGGTCATTAGTTTTCTTATTCTCTAGTCCATATGCTTTAGTTTCTCTCTGGTCCACTTCAAAAAAGGGTCCCGAATATCTAACAAGGGATACAGCCCAGGTATTTATTCCTTTGATAAGGTTTCTGCAACATGGTTTTGTCTCGAGTAAGTTTCTGGTTCTCCAGAGAGATGTTTTCTTAATTTTTTCTTTCATCTCCACTTGTTTGATGGTTTCAGTCTCCAAGTTGGTTCAAAATTATTTTTATATCAATTCCTTAAAACTTTTAACGCAAAAATCAAAATATGAAAAAAAATAAAAAGGACAGAACATTTGTGTTGAAATATTTTAATGATTTATAATACATATTAGTGAATATGCATGAACCCTGATCCCTGAAAATGGCAATTGATAATACGTTCCATCTTTGGAACAGCAGTTAAAACTTTATGAAAGATGGATCATCAAATTCTACAAATGAAATAGGTATCAGCTAATCCATCCGTCATGAGTAATACATATTTTGCAATTTCCGTTATGACATATTTTGGGCAGAAAATAAATACTGAGTAAAATACAACAAAAGAAAGAAAATATGAAAGTATGTTTAAGGAAATATCTAATAGATTAATTGAGAGTAAAAAAAAAAAAATATTTCACGTGCGCTAATATCATTTTGTCTTTCAGACAGTTGAATTTTCAGTTTTAGAAGTCGGTATAATAAGAGTTTTTCAGCTGTCTTTAATTAATTGCCTTTCATTCTCGCATGAAAATCAGATATTTTGGTTTAGTTTTGCTTGGTTTGTTTTCTCTGTTTTAATTGTATTTCAATCTTCAGGGGTTATTCAATGCCAAAGTCATTCTTGTGGAAGAACAGTTGTTGTACTATTCAACTTACAACTGGATGAGGGATAAAGGGATTCATACTATCTGCAAGAGTCTTCGTTCGAAAGTGAACGAAACACACGCACACATATATCTACAGTCTGTTTTCTTTGTTTAATGGCATATCAACCTTCATGGATTATTTAATGCTATAGCCATCCTTGTAGAACCCATACCTGGTGGTATAAGTTAGTGCATATTTTTCCCAAGGGTAAAGTGAATCAGATACTTTATGATGCTAATTCTTATAAACTAACGTCCCATGATAATCAGCCTTATGTTTGTTAGTTGATTCCAGGTCGGGTTATACCAAAGACTCAAAAAATGGTACTTGATGCCTCCTTGCTTAACACTCAGCATTATAAGGAAAGGATCAAGGGTAAAGTTGAGCAATCCAGGGAAAAGAGTATCACCCTCCCTTACACCCCGGTGTAGTAGCTATCGAAAAGGGAGCCTTCGGGTCACCCTCGACTAAGGTCGATAACTTTACTTACTTATTTGTTACCTACTAATCTGTGTTGTTCTTTTAAAATTTAATATTTTAGAGTAAATATGTAATATTCATACGTTCTGATAATTTGGAGCAATGCATGCTGATACTAAAATATTATTTATTCTGCAATAACATAATTTGAACAAATCACAATAGCAGGAATATTAAGGAATATAAAGTTCCCATCGATAGCTGAATTTTTTTTAAGATTAAATATTTGACTTATTTTTGTGCGAAGTGGAAAAGAACTTAATACAATATTTGCAAACATGAGTTGGTAATAAAGCCTTCTACATTGTCATACTTCCAAAATCTTTCATGTCAACAACAGTAACTATAAACAAAAACGTAGGTACGTGTTTGTTAGATAAAAACATTCAGATCACAGTAAGAGGGAAATGGTATTTGTCCGTGCCTCCCACCAGGCAGGACTTGATACAAGGTCATTTTATTGGGTATTAGGGGAGGGGAAGAAATCGCACTCTAGCCGAGAATCGTGCACTGCTGGACAATGCTGATCATAGGAACACAAAGTGCAATGTAAACAATGCTAACCTTTGCTAAGCTTCCCGGCACATATACCAGGTGACCTTGCTGGTCATAGTTTCATTAAATCTGGTCTTATTCTACGCTTGTCATTGATCCTTCGTCCACCCGAAAGTGGCCCGGCCAAAGCAGGAGGCCATTCGGCTTCGAAGTAAGAGATAAGTCACCTTTACTAAATGTTACTTTAGAGTGCAAATATCTGCTGAAAAGGGTTTTTTTTTCAAACTCTACTAAAATTATTAATCTGTTGATTATTAATCTACTGATTATTAGTTTATTGATCACTTGTTCTCATCCTTATTTATTTTCTAGCATCTGTCTTAATTAGAAGGTTAGGTGTATCATTAGTAACATTTTCTAATCAAGCATGAAAACATTAGTATTATTAAACTTACGATTAGAAAATATTCATTATTAGTAAAAGAAAAGGATGTATTTGATGTATAAAAGGTTTTCAGCTCGCTTTTTAGAAAATAAAATTGGAACTGAATACATTAAGTTGACGAGTGATTTTTTTATGTTTTGTTTTCAGAATTACCGTATTTGACGGCACATAAGACGCGCGGGTGTGTAAGACGCACCCTAAAAACAGCAGTGTAAATCAAGAAAAAAAGCACTAATATTAAACGCGATGAAATTAATATAATGGATATTATCAATGATAACACTTTTAATCAACATAATAGGCTTTTAAATAATAACAATAGGTATATGAAAGTTATTCTAAAGTCTAAGATAATTGTTGTTGCCAGGTGTCTAATTTCGTCCGACTATCGCGAATTTCAAAAATACATATGGCATATAAGACGCAGGGAATCTTTTAGTAAAAAAGGGCACCTTATATGCCGTCAAATACGGTAATTCATCTTGTCTTGAGAAAAAATGGTACCTGACAAGATATACGTGCGACACTGCATGTTGTTAGCTTTGAAGTTGGGAAAGATAGAAAGAGAAGCGAAGAAAATGATTGATGAAACCTCTGTAGAGGGTTCGGTAAGTTGCTGTACGTGTTGTAAATGGTTTGTGAAGTTCGAGAAAGGTGAATTTGACTTGGAAGACCACAAGAATTTGGAAGTGGTAACTTACAAAACTCTTTTAGATAATAACCTCATTCAATCAACATGGGAATTGTCAGAAAATTTGATGTCAACCACTCAACAGTGGTATGTAGATGATTCAAAAGGCAGGAAAATTAGTTCTACATGAATTGTTATAATGAACAATCGGATAACATCTAATCACAAGTATGTCAGATATTTTTTTTAAATATAGTTTTTGTGGGAAATAATCACTGGAAAAAAAAAGTTGATAAGCCATAGTTTAAAATTGTGAATGGATCCAGAAAAGCTTTTCTAATGATGTGTATTGGTCAGATTTAACACCATAAAATTATCATTTATTCTGATCAGTACAAAATTTCATTGAAGATTTATAAAATCTATAGATAATTATAGCTTATGTACATATGTATTCTTCACACGCATGTCATATCTTTTTCTTTTCTTTTATCATTTTTTTTTTTTACATTTTGTAATGATATTGAATAGTTGCGATTCGCTTTTCTGTAAAGAAAGAATTGTGTGCATGCAATTTATTTATCAAAATGAAAAAAATAATTTTCCACCAATGATGATCGGTACTTGAGAAAAAAGTGCAAAAACAAATTTTTTTTTATTACATAGATATGCAAACAATTTTAATAGTTTTATCCTTCTAATAATAATAAAAGGCAGTCAATATTTTTACCACATTGAGCAAAAATAAATTAGAAATTAAATATGCATTTTATGTTAATATCAAATCCAAAATATTCAAGTTACAATTTTGCATTTTAAAAACAAAATGCTAAATATCCAATTGAACCTCTTTTCTGTGTGTGTGTGTGTGTGTGTGTGTGTGTGTGTGTGTGTGTGTGTGTGTGTGTGTGTGTGTGTGTGTGTGTGTGTGTGAAAATTAGATGAATTCGAATGATAAAACTGGCGGTTATGGTACAAACTGTTTTATCAAATCCCTCTTCTGGTTAATATATTTTTAAATCATAATGATTGAATAAGAAGTATAATGTTATAAAATCATCTGATGATATTGCACACAGGTACACTACTTTTGTACATTCTGTGAGATATCATGTAGACAACCAGATGAATACCTCACAAATAGTAAAAATTAGCTAGTCAGGCCAACATTGTAAGTGAGTTTGATTTTCAGTAGATAACCGATACTTCTTAGCCCAGGTGGCTAGTGGTGCCGTAGAATCCACTGACTGTATCTCTGCTGAGGAGTTAAACCCCCAATAATGAGTGCCCTGGATATAAAATCAAACCAACTGATGATGAGGCTCCAGCCTTGGAAGATTTGAGGAATGTGGAGTACCACTTCACTGCCATTGCTCCCAGGTCTATTCTGACGCGGAGTCATAGCACCCGATAGGGTCCTATTAATGGGTTAAATTGAATAATCTGCGTGTGCAAACAAATGACTGATGAGAAATTGTAACTGTTATATAGCAATACATGAAACCATTCAAATGTGTGCCAAAAACAGCTCAAGCTCATTTAAGAATGTTATCTACAAAATGTCTTTATAAATCATCTATTCAATATATATGTATAAAGAGGATATGGCATTAAATAACCTACAATGGTTGATAGGCTATAAAACCGAACCAAACCAAATACTATATATCTAATATATATGTATAAAGAGGATTTGGCATTACATAACCTTCAATGGTTGATCTTATTTACCAACCCCTCCGCTCGGGCAGGATATGACACAAGGTAAAATTTTTAAGCGGAGTTTAACAGGTTTGAATTCAGAGTTTTCCTTCTCTTAGACTAGTTGCCTCACCAAGGCTGAAGAACCCAGTCTGCCCTACTATTTACCCATAGCTGGAGGGAGAATAATTGAATTCATACCTTTTCCAAGGGTATTAGTGCTATGTAAAATGCAATCAGCATCGTCCAGGATTTGAACTCGTGTCGCCGTGTCCATTTCCTACGACGATAACCATTACACCACGGGCACCTTCAATGGTTGACATGCCATAAAATCCAACCAAACCAAATCCTATATAACTAATATATATATGTATATAGTGGATTTGGCATTAAATAACCAACACTGGCTGATATACTATAAAAGCGAACCAAACCAAATCATATATATATAATATATGTATAAAAAGGATTTAGCGTTAAATAATCTACAGTGGTTGATATGCCATAAAACCCAACAAACCAATCGACCAATACATTTGACCTCATGCTAAGTTTAATAAATGGATACCTTGATTACAAAAAAAAACACGTTAGCGAATTGATAAACACAATTTTAACTAAATTTCTGGGGATTTTTTATTTAATCCATGATTTTTAATGATCTTTATTCTTCAGGTTCTTGAAAAATCTCCATTAATTCTAAAAATCTTCATTAATTCTAATGAAAATTGTGAAACATTGAAAATTTGCTAGCTTTATAGTGTGGTATCATCAATAACTATTTCATTTACTTAATTAATAACAATTTTTCTAAATAAAAATTAGAAATTCACGTGAAAAAAATTCGATTTATCAATTAAAATGGTGTAAGTCACTAATATTTAGTTAGCTTATTACATGCAATACAATTTTAACAGGGAAAATGTGAGTACGAAGATAATTTTCGAAGTACGAAAGATTTGCATGTCCTAACAATCATCATTTAAGAAAAGCTTGTTTGTTTGTTTGTTTGTTTGTTTGTTTGTTTGGAGAGAGGGTGTTCTTTCTTCTTTTTTCTTTCCTTTTTTTTTCTTGTACTACTGCCAGCACAGATGGAAAATAAGTTTCTCCACCAAAAAACAGACCAAAATTATCATGTTAATAATAGTAGTCCTGTAGAGGATCTAATCACAATTTAGTAAAGGCTTTCACCCTTATAACGAGGTTATTGATGAATGAGGGTTTCTTGCTAAGAACAGAATTCAAAATGTTTTTTATAACCAAAATGCGAAAAATTGTATGATGTTCGCACAAAATGTCCTCGTGAGTCGCTGACAATTTACAAAAAGACCCAAAAAACTTAACGAGATAAGATTATTAGAACTCAACAGTACAATGTCTAACAAATCAAAGATAAAAATATTAATACTTTATATATCTAACCTAGTCGGCTGGGGCAGCAGAATACACCGACTGCATATCTGCAGAGGAGTAAGACCCCCACCACCAACAAGTTTCCTGGGTATAACACTAAACAATCTGATAGTAAGGTTCCAGTAATGCAGGAACTTTGAGAATGAAGAGTAGTCCTTCATTGCCATTGACTTCAGGTTCACTCTGACCCGGAGTGGTAGCATCTGATAGGGCCCTATCTATGGATCAAATAGAACTAAACCGTGTAATTATGCTAAACTGAATTGTTTAAAACTAACTGTTTTTACATTTAACTGAGGGTAAAAAAAAAGCTGTGTAAGTATGCTAAACTGTATTGTTAGAAATAGAACTGTTTGATCATTTAACAGTGTGTAAACAAATGACTGATGTTTAATTGAATTGTTAGTGATACATAGCAATTGGTGTAACCATTTAACTTTGTTGACGAGCTAAACTGAATTGTTTGAAATATAACTTTTTGATCATTTAACTGTGTGTAAACAAAAAAAATTGTGTACTTAAGCTACACTGAATTGTTTGAAATAGAACTATTTTTGCATTTAATTTAGCATTAGCCATTTGCTTCCACTCAGTTTAAATGTCAAACAGTTCAATTTCACCCGTAGATAGGACCCTATCAGGAGCTACCACTCCAGGGTCAGAGTGGACCTGGGAGAGATGGCAATGGGGGTATTTCGCATTCCCCAAAACTCCAACATTACAGGAGCCTAACCATCATATTGTTTAAAGTCATATGCAGGACATTCCTTGCGGGAAGATCTTACCCCTCACCGGAGATGCAGTCAGTGTATTCTACACCCCAAGCCGAGTTAGTACATTTGGTTAGATTTGATATGCACTGCTCACTCTCGTAGATGAAGCGATAAAATACTTATCATCTTTGGCTTCCCTTAAAAAATCGTATCTTGCTGAATACTTATTCTTTATTTCCTACCTGTATTGTTTACTACGGGTTGTAGAATGACGATCCAAGTTGTTGGGATGACAAATGACTGAAATTAAAACGAAAAAACTAGAAAAAATTGATAATGGTTAATACAAAATTATTATAAAAATACATCTATATTATTCAACAGTAGCATAAATGTCAAGCTTTTAATAATAATAATTTATTCATTATCATTATTTATTATTTGATATTATTTATTATCTAATATTATTTATTATCTAATAATAAATAAATTTTTTGCTTATGAGTACGTCACATTTAAAATCCAACATCAATTCTATTTTTAAGAAATCAAGCATATTATTTATATCACTATAATAGATTTGAAAATTAATCAAGAAATCGATATCTCTTCTTTGATATGCACTTTTATTGAAAAACTGTTTTGTTGTAATATTTTAATGTACAGTTTATGCAAATGAAAATTATATCAGTGTCCATTGGCTCTGAAAGTAGGAATTTCTTCTTGTAATAAAATAAGGTATCTTTTTATTATCTTGCAATAAACATTTTGGTTCTGTCTTCTATTGCACAAAAAGGTAGCAAAATTATTTCTCAAATGAAGAAATACATATACATGTGTGTGTGTGTGTGTGTGTGTGTGTGTGTGTATTCAAAACACGATGGAATTATTTGCTTAAGAGGTTTTCATCAAAGCCGAAATTTCATTGGGGGGACGTTTCTTTGTTTTTTGTTTTCGTTTTTGCTTTTTGTTTTTTACTTTTCTTCAAATCTGCTTTTGAAGTTCGAAAAAGCGGACAAGATCTTTGGTCGGTATGAACTTCAAATACCGTTACTGTCTTAAGATAGCCGTTATATATATATATATATATATATATATATATATATATATATATATATATATATATATATATATATATATTGTCATCGATAGACAAATTCTTTCGTTGTATCACAACTCTTCAGCATACCTACACACGCAGAACACTTCAAGCTGGGATCTAAAGACGCGAAACTTTACAGCAGACTTAGTATCTTACCGCTCAGCCATTCAGACATTCGACGTCAGCTCGGGAATTATAACACATTATATACAAAAATTGGATTTGAATAATTTTATGCATGTATATTCTAGAAATATTTTTGGAAAGTCTTCAGTTAATAGATTTAATAATCATTTATTAAACATTTACAAAAAGACACCTTCAGGAGCCATAAAACTTGATATTGAATAACAATACTATATGTAGATCGATAACTTTTTGAAAATAAAAAAACAAATATATCATAAGTAACATTTGATATTTAAGTCCCTTGAAAAATGATCATGATCAAGGTGAGAGCATTATTTTTATTATTATTTTTATAATTATCATTTTATATCTTGTGAGTTTTACACGTTAGCGTTCGCTGATGGGTTTTCACTGAAATATGAGCGACCGAAAGTCTTCTCAAGTCTCCAGGACTCCTCTCTCAGTATTCTGGCCGAACTCAATAATACTGTAGAGTGAATGGCCTCGGTTCTTCCTCTGAATCCACTTGTTCCAATTTCCTTTCTAATCCTTTGGCACACTAATTACAATCGGTCACCGTCACCATGTTAGATTGTTTGTTTGTTTGGTTGTTTGCGGGGTGGGGGC